>RQTK01000612.1:259244-309536 GCA_003991915.1 Elysia chlorotica | reverse complement strand
GGACTTATTTTTCTTGCTACCTATCACCTTTTAGGTGTTTTCTTGTCTCTTAGGAAAAATCCATATAATTAAAGCTTTTGGGATCTCAAAATTTATTCACATTATTATGCAAAGTATATCACTTCCCTCGCCCGCAATTAAAGAAATAAACACGATTGTTTTCAAGTTTCTCTGGAAAAAAAGATACAATAACAAAAAAGCTTTGGAAAAGGTGAAGAGAAGCACGCTGTGCTCTCCCTACATCGATGGGTGTCAATTGGCCCAGTTGAAATGACAAACAGCTTCAGTGTGTCTATTATCATTTATGGTGCGCGTAATGTGTAGAGTTAAGGGTAGACAAAAAACCTTGATGAAACATCATGCAATGCACTCTCTTGTCTCAGCTTGCTTACAAGGTTGAAACACTCAACAGAAATAGCCATTCGTGGGGAAAAAGTATTTTGACTACATACATAATTATTTAAATTTTCTTCATTATATACATAGTGAGTACTGGTACTTGATTAAAAATAAGCATGAAAGAAACAGCTTGCTGCATTAAGCAAGCCAGTACACAAAAGTAAATGAAAATTCAATTGGAACAATAACACATTTTTTTTTCTTGTACATGTAGATATAAACCAAAATTCGATTTTAACAATATTTACCGAGTGATTAAAGACAAGAACAAAAATACATGTACTGAGCATCAATTCACCTTTGAAGAAATCATTATATAGCAAAACTGTGATTTATACATTAAAGGGGCTTTAATAACATCAAGTCTATTTTACACGAATGAATAAAATAGAGGTAGAGGCCAATGTGGCCATTAGTAGTTTACATGTGAAAAAATAAATTGATATAGACATAAAGTAGCTTAAAAGTAGCATAGCCATATACCTAGAAATCTTATAGGAATATGTTTGGCTCTGATAACCATGGTTTAGTTAGTAGTTCACACGAACTCAAACTTGCATTTCAGTAAAAAAAAGACTTTATAAAGTAGGGTCATAAGTACAACGTTGCTGTAGCGTATAACTTATTTAAAGCCTTCTTAATTCCGTGTCATAAGCTTAGCACAACCTTGTAATTAAGGCCTTAGATGCGCAACTGGTTGAAGAGCGGAGACTGTGTTGAGATTAACAGAGAGAGATTTATTTTTCTTGACAGCTTTTCAACATTGATCAATTTATGTGGAATGCTGTGGGCGTTTTGTAAATAAAATTCAAGTTCTAAGGTCAAGCTGGCGATCATGAACAGAACCCTAAGTTCTATAGCAAATTATGGGACTTGTTTTTCTTGCTACCTATCACCTTTTAGGTGTGTTTTCTTGTCTCTTAGGAAAAATCCATAAAATTAAAGCTTTTGGGATCTCAAAATTTATTCACATTATGCAAAGTATATCACTTCCCTCGCCCGCAATTAAAGAAATAAACACGATTGTTTTCAAGTTTCTCTGAAAAAAACAGATACAATAACAAAAAAGCTTTTGAAAAGGTGAAGAGAATCACGCTGTGCTCTCCCTACATCGATGGGGGACTAAAAATGTTAGACATCGAAAAAATGCAGCAGTCTTTTGTGCTTGATAGTGTAAGGCGTCTGTTATCTGGAAAAATGGAAAGCTGGAAAGCTCTTCCCTTATATTTCCTTAACAAGGTAGGCGGCGTTGCTGCCTTCCCAAGTCCTATCACACCTATGGATTACAAAGGATACTATTTGATCAATAGCGAATTCTGGAGAGAATCACTGAAGTTATGGCTTAAACATTTTCACAAAGATAATGCTGCTTATCCGGTTTATTATCAGCCTTTGTGCAATAACTCCCGGATAAAATATTAATTATAAAAGGGAGAGTCTTTTTCTAGAGGCATCTATTATTAAAGCGGTTATGTATGTAAAAGATGTATGGGTGGAATTAAACATCATCTCATTCGAAGAATTCATTAGTCGATATGAAAATCACTCAAAGCACTTTTAGATTATAATGCTATTTCCAACGCATTAAAAAATAATAATACCGAAATAACGTTCATTCGTGACGCACTGCTTGATTTTACACCTACATTTTTGCAGGAGGATATGGTTAAACTTAACAGAAAACGAATTTATGAAATGATACAGACAGTTGAAGAGCCTTTTATTAACAATATGTGGGCAAAAAAGTATGGGGTTAGTTTAAAGGAGGGATACTGGAGTATAGCAACAGAATGCACTGCAGAGACTCGACTGCGAGTCACCCAATGGAAGATCCTTCATAACATCTGGCCGACCAGTATATTGTTAAAAAGAATGGGTGTCAGGGAATCAGAAAATTGCCCTTGGTGTGGAAATAAAGACTATATGGAACACTTCTTTTATTCATGTGCAGAAGTGAGAACGCTATGGAAATACATAGAATCTAAGATTCAAGTCTATCTTGGAACCCAGGTGCAATTGGATGAAAAATCAGTTATTCTGGGGATAATAAATAAAGACGGGACGAGTAATAAGAAAATAAAGCAAATTAATCATGCAATTCTTATAGGAAAACTTACCATATCTAAATATAAATATGGAGAAGCTAAACTGAGAGAATTCACATTCGATCAAGAAGCCGCCCACAGAAAATTATTGCCTAAAAGTTAGAATAAAAATAAATAAAAACAGCAGAAAAACACACACACACAACAAAACAGCGTGTTTTGTTGTTTGTTTGCTTTTATTGTTTTTGTTTTTGTTTATTTTGTTGTTGTTTTTTCGCCTAGACAAATAGAAAACTCTCCTGGGATCACAATTTAATTAAAGAACAAACAAAGAAAAAAAAGTTTAAAATTACAAATGCCAATGACGAGAGGAAACAAAAAAAAAACAACAGGAAAAGGTTGCAAAGGCCGAACAAAACTTAAAGTCACTAATTAAAGTAAGGTTATCAATCTTTTCAAGTTCTCACTTTTATATATACACCTTCGATTCATCTTAAGCGGCTTGTTTAAATCGGTAAGACATTACATTGCTTAACAATGCTTATCCACTTACATGATCTCCCTCAATTATTCCTTTTTTTTTGTTCCACATAATAGTAAATTAATAAAGAGTGAGAAAAGAGAGGGATGAGCTTAGGATGCTGGTTTAATTATTGACCAAACTGACTCTATAAATATAATCTGTGTTTGAAAATTCGACCTATATCCAGGTTCAAAAGAACACTGATAAAAGAGAAATCTGGACAGCAACCCTTATAGATATATCCTTTTCTCTTTATTTTATTTTTCAATCTGAAGCTATGTTACACAATTATCCCTAGTATAAATACCATATCCCCGGTAGCATTGATAGCTGTCTTTATATGAAATGAAAGAATGCATGAAGAAACATATTAACATTACAACATGGCCTTTATTTGCAAAACACCTATGCCTGAACAAAACTATGAGCCCAAAAAAAAAAAAAAAAGATTACGTATTTGTGTTTTTCACACCATATATTACTTTACTATGGGGTACAAGAATGCTTTTTTTCTTGCTCTTTCGGATATATGGTAACGCCAATGTGTCTCATTCTTAGACTCATCTTCATCCAAATCAAGGTTGTATTGTCTTTCACTTTTTTACCTCTTAAAACATGGAAGTGTTGATGACAATGTGATGGTAATCTAGGCTACATTCTAGGATCCAATTGGTCTCTTTGGGTATGAAACGAAAAGGATGGACTGGTATGCATCCAGAGATAATTATATATAGATCTAAGAATAAACCAGTTTGTTTCGTAGGAATACTATCATGATATATCTGTTAATTAATTTATTGTGGATAACTACAGTGTGTGAAAATTTTCTTTATATTTTGTTTACGCGTTAAAAAATGTAATTTGTTCGCCTTGTCTTTTGTGACGTTGATTCGGTGAAGTTGGTCCCTGTTGTAGGTCGATTATTAAATAATAATAACGCACGAAGTCTCGAATACACTATCTTATCAATTATAAACAAAATAAATATTACTAGAAATACTTCTCATTCTACCGCGCCCTGCTAATATACACAAGCACAGATTTCTAAATTTCTAGATCTATCAAGAAAGGTCCGGACCCTAGCTTACATAACTATTCATCTCTTTCAGTCCCCTACCTACTCCCTCTGTCTGTCTGTCTGTCTGTCTGTTTGTCTTTTTCTTCTTCTTCTTCTTCTTCTTCTTCTTCTTCTTCTTCTTCTTCTTCTTCTTCTTCTTCTTCTTCTTCTTCTTCTTCTTCTTCTTCTTCTTCTTCTTCTTCTTCTTCTTCTTCTTCTTCTTCTTCTTCTTCTTCTTCTTCTTCTTCTTCTTCTTCTTCTTCTTCTTCTTTTTCTTTTCCTTCTTTTTCTCCTTGCTTTATCCTCTTATCTCAAGACAACAGTTTTCGTACCATGTCTGGGAACAATATTGCAGTTTTCCAGGTACACTTTATTTCAAGTTTCCGAGAAATCACACAGCGAGAAGCTGCTGAGCGCAATTATTTGAGATACCTCTTTATCGTTCTGTGTAAACGGAAAATTCCGACTGGACCTAGAAAAAGAGCAGTCATTCAAGGACCACACGTAAGTATTTTAAATGAATAACAGACTGTTCTGGTCTTGTTTTTCCCTATTTTTGAATTTTTTAAAAATTAAAAAAATATCGACCATGTCTTACACAACCGTGCATGAAAATAAACATACAGAAGCCGTCGCAACATTATTATTATTATTTTTTAAATCTTTTATACCACCCGCAATCAACAGTCAATAATCATAATTCACACATAGATCTATTGACTTTAAGCTTTTCAAAAATGAAACACCAGTGGCGTTTTCTTCGTTTTTTTAAGTAACTTTATTCGCCTTCAACACACTGAAGCTAAGCGCGAGTTTCTATATCTACACGTCGAAAAAGATTCGTGTTATTTTATTTTGTATTCACCTTGTTGTATTGTGCAGAAGAATTGGGGCATGCTTGCTACATCATTGATTAGAGGTCAATCTTGACAGTATCATTGAAAGGCAGGCTTTCTGAAAATGAGATCTGCTTGTAAGAGACCAAATATAATAATGAAGTTATTGATCTTTTTGCTGCAGATTATTAACAACACAATATAATCGAGAACACATTTCTGATTCAAGCCACCGTCTCAAAATCCTTTCACATTTCCCAATTAGATATACATGTACATGTAGTACACAATCATGAAGGTGTTCAATCTGTCAGAATTAGTGTTTGTGTGTTTGTTGTCTTTTCCATTTTTTTTTTGTCTTTTAAAAAGAATTCGCCCCTCTTTAAAGCCATTCTCTTTGCTACTTAGTTGTCATTCATGAGGTACCCGAAACAGAAAAACACTGAATGAGTTTGTAATGTATATAATAGTATAATGGTTAATTTTATCGACCTGTCTTCAGCGCAACAGCGAAAGTTTAGGGTGCATGCTACGAGTTTCATTTGCTACTCTACTACAACTTTGGCTGTGTACAAGGAACGGGCATGAATGAATAAAAATTGAACAATGCAAACAGATACAAAGGGAGGAAAGAACTAGAGGATGGCAAAGATAGTTTAGGGATAGACAGAGAGACGGAGGAGCGAATGGATGGAGACATTTGATAAGTTTAAAGGACAAGGCAGCCTGGGTGCGAAGGAGTTATATTCAGATACGATCGAGAGAGAACATGGATAAGACAAAGATAGAGATACAGGGAGAGGGTGGGCGAAGTTTGATTGGTCTAAGGGGTGAGAGAGAGAGAGAGAGAGAATTATTATTATTATTATTATTATTATCTCTTATTAAAATAATTATTATTAACCTTGTTGTTTTAATAGAGAGAGAGAGAAAGAGAGAGAGAGAGAGAGAGAGAGAGAGATTTATTATAAAATTCCTCTCGTTTTGTTTTCAAGGAATCTTACACTGAGGCAGTGGCTTCCCTCCAGTGAAGCATGGGGGCACCTGATGAAAATCAATCTGGAGTTATATATACTTACTGCTCGTCAGTCCAGTGCTTTGAGGCATTTTTTATTATCTTTTGCCCTAGTCATGGTGTTGTTGTTTCTGTTTTGCCCGTGTAAAGGACTAGAAATAGTGTTGTGGCTTTAGAAGTCAATGTTTGTCGTTGTGCGTTCGAATCTACCAGAACAAGCCATTCAGGGCAGCTTAGTAAAATACATGTCGTGTGAGGCCCTCGTTTTACACCTCTTATTTGGTGTCACTTTTGGGTCCACAGCCTGGATTTTCGTTGAAAGATCAAAATGACTGGTGCAAAAATGTATTGAAAATGACACTTCCATTCAAGTTCAACTACCATTTATTACCCCCAAGCACGTTGAAACGCCTTCCTGCCAGTTTTGTGTGTGTAAAAGGGGTATTTGTATAATTCTAAAATTATTTGATCGCTATATATAATTAACATTTACTATTACTATTATTATTATTATTATTATTATTATTATTATTATTATTATTATTATTATTATTATCGATTCATACAAACTGTGTTCATGTCCGCTTTTTGCTTGAACTAAGGATAATTTTAAGGTCTGGGGTTGGTCATAAGGGCTTGGGCCGATGGGCAAGACAAAGATTTCTGTAGAAATCTCCTAACCAAATGCCTTTCTGTGGCCCACGGATCAGGACAGCAGTGTTCGATTAAACCAAGTGCCCTTTATCTTTATTTCCTGGGAGAGTGATAAGCGGACAGACGATTGAGTGTTCTTACCCCTTAAGCTAGTTTGGTGAGGGTTATAAAAGGGCTCCGAGTCTTAAACATCTAGTTTAAACGGGATATCATATCCTATGTCCAGGCTCTTAAGAAAATATAAAAAAACAATAACTAGATCTAGCGTTGTTTACGAGGTAGGTTTGGAGCTAGGAACCTGGTCATAACCTCTTGTTCGGCATTTATTTTTAGTTTCTTTCTATTTGTGTCGTACGTTTTTTACATTCGGTTCTGAGTTTGTTTCTAGTATACTTATTAGATCACTGTTTATTTCAAGAGAGTGATGCACGTATTTAAGGTACTTTTGACTATTGATTTCTTTTTAAGCTTGATTCCATGCGCGTTATTTATAAAGTGTGGTTGTAAGTGCTTTGGAAAATACTTTACATTATTATCATAGTTTTACTAAAAATTCTTACAACTTTATACATGTATATAAATGATACATATTTATGGGCACTTAAAAATACAGGTAAAATTAGCACAAGATATACTTTCATTAATCAATAAACAATAAGAAAAGCGCAAAATCATCAATAATTTAAAACACACGTGCATTTTTATATAAAAACAATTCTTGCAACTTTATACAGTCTTTTAGGTATAAATTATACTTGAAGGACAGAGGCACAGACGGAGACTGGAAAAGACAGAGACAGAATAATTTGGTGTTTAAAACAATCTATTTATGTACGGTCCTACTTTATTTGATCATTTTGTGTTCCTGGAGAACTTAGCCAAAGCGGACCTGTCTCTCATCCCAGAACGTTGACAGCAACACCTAATTAGTTATTGTGCCATTTTGGGAGGGAACAGCTTCTGTTAGCGTCTTTATGACATTTAAAAATTGGTATCAAACGCAATGAAAGAAGTACAAATTAAGACTAGTGCACGTTTTTAGTAATTGTTTTATATACTTGGAATTATGGAAAATATTCCAGATTTGAGATATTCTATCAGAAGAGGCCACGAAAACTTACGTCTTTTGAAAATAATCGCCTATATAATTACTGCAATTCACTTTTTTTCTATAGCTGATGAAATTGTGTATCGTCTACAGAAAAGTCAAAAGCTTGCCGGAAGAATTGTAAACGAACATCAATACATAGGAACATTACTCTAATTTTAAAGAAAATGCATTTGCTACATAGGAACATTACTCCAATTTTTAAAGAAAATGCATTTGCTACATAGGAACATTACTCCAATTGTAAAGAAAATGCATTTGCTACCTATCAAATTACGACTTTAGGATCCTAGTTGTGACTTAGGAAGTCCTTTATGATAACACAAACCCATCAAAATTTTCACCTTGAAGCTTCTGATTTTTATAAGCGAACATGAACAATTTTGTTGTTGTTGTTGTTGTTGTAGTTGTTTTTAATATACATATAGTGGTAAACATAAAGTAAATCTCCGTCACTTTGGCGAAAGACCATTCTATTTCAAAGAGCCGGATCTGTGGAATAGTTTGCCTGTCAAAACTTCAAAGCGACCCATCACTAACTGCTTTTCAGATTCGTTCTAAAACATACTCGTTTTTTCACCTAATTATTAAGACTGAATGCCTTCTACATTATTTTAATGTTTATTTTTGTAAATATGAACGTGGCTGTATTGTGTAGGAGTGGTGGAGTTATCGGTATGAGAAGTTTTGCCTATGTGTTTTTATTTTGCGTTCTAAGCGGTGTATAAGTACTATAACTACTACTGCTACTACTACTACTACTACTACTACTACTACTACTACTACTACTACTACTACTACTACTACTACTACTACTACTACTACTACTACTACCAATATCCAACTGCTGGCTTATTTATTTGCCCCTCTTCCAAGACTTTCTTTTCTTAGAGTCAGACTTCAGGGTGCTCTAAAACAAAAGTATAGACAAGAGACACAAGGAATGGTATGTTTCTTCATACCAAGAGTATCCACAGGATTACGTGTATGTGAACTGAACCCAAATTATCATCGCAATGAACCGTATGGTACGTGTCTTGTACTGGCTGGCGAAGCAACCTTTGATTAATGACTCGACAGACTTCTTGGACCCGGACTGGCAACGGCACCTTTTTTTTAACCTGTTACGTCACCCCCACCCATAAGAAGTGGCACTATGTGGACCTCATGAATAGGGCTGAATGTGTGCATGTGTTTATATGAGTTCCTGTAGCAGCAGGTTCACCTATCACAATCCGATTATGCAGCTTATCGGATCGGCCCGACTGAAAAAGTTATTAAGTGGAAACATTACCCGCCTGTGCTGATACATACGCGATCAAAGAATTTCTCAGTGTCAAGCTGCCGTAGAGTGTTTTGGTCAGATTTTTCCGAAGAACAGTGTTGTGTCTAGACTTTTTCGAGACATAATATATTTTGTTTTAAAACTCGACCGCCAAGACTGCTGAATTTCTCCAGTTTGATATAAATAGTGTGTGGTAATCTTTTAAAAATTTGTTCGACATGTATTTTTTTTAAAGGAAAAAATTAAATCTTAAGTTAAATTTCGGATATCGCCTCAACCTGTCGTGCCAAGTTAAAATGAAACCGAGGATAAAAAGTGATAAATGTACTTTTATTTAACGGTTGTGATAACTAAAGTGCTGTTAGTAAAAAATGTACAAGAAATAATTGCCAGAGTCCTTAAAATATTTATACGATCTAGGTAACCTAAGGTGACGAATACAACGAACTGCTCATAGCAATGCATCATCTAAGTTCGAATGTATGGTTGTCGAATTTCATTTATTGTTCTAAAATAGCAATGGAACTTTTTTGTTTTCCCACGGGACGATATTCAATCAGGCTGTTTTTATTTTAGCTCTCGGGTACGTTAAAGTGAAGTTATTGCACAGCAAAACTAAACGAAAAGGACATTCAAATTATCAAGGGAAATTAAAATGATATGCTTTCACCTTGAGTATGATTTTTTTTTAAACACGAGATAGCGCAGAGCAACATTCCCTATGACAAAAGTAACAAACTCGCAAGTGAGCGTAATCTTTAGCAGAGACATATCTGTGTTTGGAGCGGACATAATATCGGTTGCTTAGATTAGAATTCAGCTGTTAGTGATTTGTTTGTTAGTTTGATTTTGTTGTTGTTTTGCAATTGTTGCGTGCGGAAGGTGATCCAGTTAGAAGTATGGGTACTAGCGATGCAGAGACTGCCAGTGTTAGCTCAGGACGAGCCACTGACTTGAGTCACAAAGGGAGCATCTCGCTCAACTCATCCCACTTCTGCTGGAGATGCAAGTAAGATATATGACCATGCACGTGTATTGAGTTCTCTGTGGATTTGAAGCTGAGACTTACTTTTTTTCGATAACATTTTGAAAAGAAATTCACACATACACAAATCTTAACATCTCTTTTCTCTTTTCTACCTCATTATGTCTCCTAGATCGCTCTTCCAACGTCGCTTTGTCTACGAATCTTTCTTAGTTTCCGCCTGTTTGTATGATCCTACTCTTCCCTGAGTCTCTGGCTGCCTTCATCTTTCCCAACCCCAAACATTTCTTTTCTCTTTCTAATTTGATTTTTTAGCTAATATCTCAGTGTGATTATCTGCTTGCGATGTTTTAATTATTTTTTCAAGCAACGTCGCGTCAATTGCCCTTTAATAGAATGCGAGCTTGGGTAGGGTTATGTAAACATGATTATGAAGACTTAACGGAATATGATAATCCACCATTGCCCTTGCGACATACAGTGTTTATAATTTATTCACCTGGCTCTGTCTCACTGTATTCATAAAATGTAAACTGTCTATCCTGATATTTCTTCTCATACCTTCACAATTAGTAATTAATGGGGAAGACTGAAGACGATGTTTTCGAGCATTTTGGAGACGCCCAAAACTCTAGTTCGATTTGCTAATTGTTGATATTAAATCTCTCAATCTTGTATTCAAAACACACACACACACACACATATATATATATATATATATATATATACATAGATCTAGCATCGTTCCTATCGTAAGATTGTTTTTCTGTTGTTTCTTAGATTAAAAAGTGGTTCTACAAAGATTATTTATTATATATTAGGTATGAAAAATAAATTGAAACTTGGTTTTTCTTTTAATCTCTCACCACTTGACACCTCAAAGGACTTTGAGATTCCCAATCGACATGTGGCATGGGATGAAAGTGTTAAAGTAAAAGCTGTGGTTAGTCTTTTTTTTTATAAAAAAAAAATGGAGTATGTTGAAGTAAAAATTTAAGATGGATTGTGGTGATTTCAAGAAGCTGTAGTATATAAAATAAGCTGCACCCCCACTTATAAAATCAAGCGTCGACTGTCATAATATGTAGATCAGATTTTCATTTTTTTATTACTATTTTGCCAAGGTTTAATAAAACAAACTGCTAATCATTTAAAAAACCAACCAAACATCTCACAAAGTATAGGTCATGAAGCCTAAGTTTATAAACTGATTTAACAGCTTCCATATTAATTCAGTTTATCACGAGGCAAACGACTTATACTTCATTATGTATTAGATACACACATAATTTACAATACTCGACAAGGCTCTAAAAGATTTAACATCATGCATCTAAGAGCTCATTTCGTGTTCAGTTCACGGTTAAGTAATTTCTGTTGCAAAATTTCTCATTGTGTACATTATGCAATTGCCACTTCACATAATTATTAGAAATAACAAAACATTTAACGCAGACTTTGTTGACTCATTGGTTAATCAAACGATTTAAACACATTTTGCTCTGCTTCTCAGCGTCAACCAATTTCTCAATACCTCTACCCCCTTCTTCTTCTTCTTTTTTTTTGTTTTGTTGTTGTTGTTGTTGTTTTTTTTTTTGTCAAATCACTTATGAAATAATGATTTAATTAAATTTAGTGTTTTCGGGCAGACACCCTGAATCAAACCAACTTATCCAACTTATATTTTCTGTTTAATTAGGGAAAGGAAAAGGTGCATGTAAGGATAGAAGTGTAGAAAAACCCATGCAGTTTTATTGTCAGCTGTGTGTTTGAATTTAGTAAAAATAATTGACTAAGCATTGTAAAAAAAGATTAGTATGGACTATGGAGGAAACGGTCGCTTAACTGTGATAACCCTACACATTGATCTTTCAAACTGCTGTACATACCCTTCACTTTTAACCAATCTTTTTATGCACACTTTGTATGCCTTTACCACTCAGAGAGGTAAAGGAGCCACTGTTGTTACTACTAATACTAATGTTAAGTATTCACTGTCTTAGGACATCAGGGCACAATATAGCCTTACTGTGCTGACGTGCCGTAAAAAACAGACTGAGCTTTTATTTTTGGAGTGACTGCTTGAGAGTAGTTGAGTGTTTAACAAGTAAGTTGCCTCATTTATTGTGTGGCCACGCCTGATTTTCATGTAACTTTAAACCCTTACTCTATTATGCACGTTTGTTTTAACTTCTTAATTTTTACCATGAAGAGTTAATCTAAAGTGCTAGGTACACTAAAATAAAAATGTACTTTTTATTTACTATATGCTATTTTCTTATGGCTGTGACAAGTCACTCTGAACTTAAGAACGTTTATTTTTTACTTATAAAAAGTAAAACAGGCATGTTGAAATAAATGATTATATGTTGACCAACCCGAGAGTCCTCTCTGTGAAATCAAGCGGTTATCCCATGAGAGTCAGTCTCCAGTACAAAGTTTATCCTATAAACGGGTTAAGACGACGAATTGAACGGTTGCCAATGGTTTACTGTACACATGCATTCTATTTTTATTTAATTTCATATTGTTAGGACACGTTACGTAAACAGTGTTTTTTCCAGATTACACTCGGCAACAATGTTTGAGAACAAGCACGTTTCTCTATTAGCACAGCACTATAAAGGCAATATTGTGGGCGCATCCAAAGACTAACATCTGAGAATTTTAGGTGCCTCCACACAGAAACAGTGCGGGGATACCATGACACCTGTTCTCTATAGAGCGAGGGAGATAGGTCTCCTCCTAGGTTCCCCTTGGGGATCTTATACTGACGTCTGACAGGTCTGACATTTTATGTGCTGCCACACACGAGACGAGACAGGGCAGGGATACCATGACTCCTGTCTCAGCCGGTCTTAAACAGTGCGGGGATACCATGACACCTGTTCTCTATAGAGCGAGGGAGATAGGTCTCCTCCTAGGTTCCCCTTGGGGATCTTATACTGACGTCTGACAGGTCTGACATTTTATGTGCTGCCACACACGAGACGAGACAGGGCAGGGATACCATGACTCCTGTCTCAGCCGGTCACATTATACTGACACCGACCCAACCAGTTACAGGGGACGAACATCGGACAAATAAGATTTGCCGATCGTGGGATTAGATCCGTGGATATCCAGATCAGGAGACCAACGCTCTACCACTTGAGCCAGTTCGCCCCCCTACCATGACATCAGCTTCAGCTGTTCAAATTATATTGGCATCGACCCAACCAGTAAGGGACGAAATCAACGAATCATTATTTGGCCGATCGTTCGTTTCGAATCAGGGACCTCCCAATATGGAGACCAATGCTCTACCCCTCTACAGTCTGTACCTTCTCCGTCTCGATGCAATAAAAGCATTATCCACATTTGCGGGCTAAAAATTAACTTTAAATTGAAATATGCGGTGAACATAAACTACGTTTTTATACCCTTCTTAACTACATCATGTATTGAGACTCTACTTTATGTGGGCGATAAAGATACCTTTGTGTTCTTACAAGAAAGTGTCGCCATGGTTCTTTCTCTGTATCAGGCGCAGTATTGGAGGGTCACCACAAAATTAGGTGGAAATGTTAATGTAGCTTAATATATTATCTCGTTGAGGACCGACCACAGTTGATATGGGCACCAATTACCCAAGGGGTTTATTATATGTCGCTAATTTTTATGGCTGTAATACTTTTTCGAAGCAATCTGAGACACAATTTGGCAACAGGATAAAGTGGTTTTAGTCGTCTGTCATAGGAGGCCGACAATTAATTCAGATCGTTATTTTTTGTCTTTATTATTTAAGTGAGCCACATTTTTAGGAAAGTTATAATTTCTATAGAATTTCAAAAAGTTATTCTCATTACATTATATTTCCAAATTCACTATCCAGTCTCAAACTTTCTACTGTCAATATTTTCATTTTTTCTTTATCCAAAGACTAACATCTGAGAATTTTAGGTGCCTACACACCTATCAGTCGAAAAATGCCAAATATGACATTGGCATTTGGTATTCAGGGCCTGATACACCCCGTTACTGTCATCTTTATGATCAAATTAATATAAACGAAGGCTTATGGCTGAAAGCTTACATGTATTGTATTGTTTTTGTAATTTTGTTATTGAGGCTGGTGTGATGGTATTCAGTTTAACAATTTTAATAAATACTTAAATCATTTGACAATCCTTTTTTTTTTTAAGTGTATCTATTAAAAATTGTAATTATCTTTGATATCATTTGAATAGATTGTCAATGTTAAATGAGATAAATAAATACCTGTAATGATTTTGTTACATCTCAGAATGACTCTTGTTGAGATTGAGGCTGCTCGAAATGCTTCAAACTCGACACCCGCATCCAATGTGACTGGGAATCAAATCAACAGCGGTGAGCTCCCTGTGAAGCCTGCCCGCGCCATGATTCACCCCTGCGTGGACCCCCCACTCTGTGCGGACTGCACCCGCCTAGAATTATCTTTCTTTGACCCGGTGTGTCCGAGCTGCCGCAAGCTGATGGAGGACCCGGCCACAAGTATTCCAGACATCTTCGCCATCATGCGCCAGTGGACGCCCCAGACGCAGCAAGTAATGGAGATGCTGGTGGATGAAGTAAGGAGTTAACATTTGAAATTTGTTTCTAAAACACTTGTGTGTTTCAGTCTTCTGTTTCTTGTATACTATTAATATATAGGAAATGTAATTTAATTTTTTATTTAATTTTTCTTCTTTTCAAATCTTTTTTGTTATTTCTAGAGATTTACTTATACTTTTTTTTGAATGGGGAAAAAATGGATCAAGTTGGTTTTGTTTTATGTCGTTTAAAATATGAGCCAGCAGCTCAATTTTCACTCAGGTGTGATTTTACCATACTTTTAATTATAGTAAACAGGTAAAACTGTTTTGTACTTGTTTTTTGTTGTTGTTGTTTTTTCAAGCATTATTGCCTTTAGTCATGCTTTACAGCCTAAGTATCCATTTGTAGAAATAAAATACAGCATCCTTTTTTGTATTACAATTAGTGCCAAAGTTTCTAAACTGCGCCATTGTGTACAATAAGAGAAAGAAAATGTAGTTATAAATCTATTAATCATCTCTGTGTCCTTAAAACTGGACATGTTTTTTCAAGATCAAAATCTTATATGGGGATGTATTTTTTAATACTTTCTGCCATTCTAAAATAGAAATTAAAACAATCCCTATATGCACACTGAAAATATTGCTCCTCATCATTTCAGAATATAAGAAGGTATGATTCCAACGAACTGTTTCTTTTAATAGTTGTAGTTTATTTTAATAGCTTCTGCTGTGTGGATCAGCTACTTTATATCCTTAAGATGATGTCTATATAGGGCAAATCTATCCTCTCTATTGTGTTAAAAAAAGAAACAGCAACATACATGTGTTCCCACATTCAGTTTAATTTTCAATATTAGAAGAAGAAGAAGAAGAAGAAGAAGAAGAAGAAGAAGAAGAAGAAGAAGAAGAAGAAGAAGAAGAAGAAAAAGAAGAAGAAAAAGAAGAAGAAATATAAAAATAATTATAATGATGATGATGATGATGATGATGATGATGATGATGATGATGATGATGATGATGATGATGATAATAATGTTCCTTACTTATTTTGTTAGGGCGGTGTTGATCTTTCCGTTGTTTATAAAGGAGCCCAGCTCGACGAGACTATTTAAATCCAGACACCTAGAGATAAATTCCTGATGCGTTGTTATTAATACAGCCAGTAAGTAGATTTTATATCTAGTTAGAGCACGCTGGGAAAAGCCAAATAATTACAGTATTCTGGAGCAGTATCTCACAATAACAACAACAACAGTTACTGACAAGCGACAATGCAGTGCACAACTTCTCAATGCAACAATTACACACCCTAACAGGCAAAACAAAAAAGTGAATGTGTATGAGGGGTAAGGTTTAGGCCCAAAACGGTTGAACCAGAGATCCTAGGCTACACTGTCTAGTTGAACTTTTTGTGTGTGTGTGTGTGTGTGTGGAACTGTAAACTGTGGATAGACGGCAGTCCAAAATTTCCCAGATGCCTAAACAATGACACCGCCTTGGCCCATCCCTCTGTGGGTTGTCGCATACTCAATCTTCAGTAATATTGCATTGCCTGTTTGCACTAATGCTAAAGTATATTTAAGTCATAGCTGATTTTAAACTTTTAGTTTAAAAACAATAAATATAATGATTGTATATTAATATGGGGCCAATATGTACATGTTTAAATTAAACTGATTACCAGAGATTTGCTTGAATCAATTTAGAGGCCGAGAATTATTACTTCAAGAAATATAAAAGGATTTGGTTCAAGGTATCAGAAAAAGTAGCCAAGTCGGGCTAGCCCCACTTGGCTTACTATGAAGACATGGAAAGCGCTAGGGTCAAAGTCCAATTTTGTAGTGAGGAACTCTACAAGGAGGTTGGGCAAACTCACATTAGCCCACCTTGGTGAAAGGGGACTCTACTCGGCACCGGCGCACTGCGATGTTGAAACTTGGAAATAGTCTGCCCCTGCTCTCCGCGCACCGATGTAGATCTAATTCTAAACCAAGTCGCGCCCGGAAAGAGCGTACTGTGGTTTTATCTCTTTTAGTTGCAGATTCTAAAGGATACATTTATTATTGAATTTAATTTTTGTCATATCATTATTTACATTGTATTTTTGTAACGCAACCTCTTTTTTGGCTAGACAGGTCGGGCACTGCCCACCCTGCCCAAAGGCACCAGTCGCCCTTGGTTCCCACATTCAGTTTAATTTTCAATATATTTAAAAAAAAGTGCAAGCAGCTTTCTCTTTTCATTAGTAAAAGCTGTGAGTTACGAAGGTTTTATTTTATAAATATACAATATACCAAAGCTCCAAAACTACAATAAAAGAATCAACAATATTCTGTAATATGCACTTTTAACGAGCTAAAATGTCAACTTTGAATTTTTATTGCACTGTGCAGGTTGTGGCAAGCAAAATGTCACATGAAATCGTTGAAGCTTACTTTAATTTGTAAGATTAAAAATCCTTCATATGTTTGTTTTGTTTTGTGCTGATCAGATTTTAAAGAGAGGGGCTGGAGTCAATGATAGGGATGGCCTCACAGATATGACACTTTTACACTATGTAACCAAATCTGGGGCAGTTGGCATTGGAGATGCAGACTCAGCCATGAGAGTTGCCTCAATGCTTATAGACGCAGGTGCTGATGTTCACATCCGATGCAGATGGACAAATATGACAGCTTTACACTACGCAGCTTACTTTGATGTTGTCTCTGTACTGAAAGTGCTCCTGAAAGCCACAGGAGCTTTAGGTATGAGTTGTTTTTCCTTAATTTTAACCATCAATATTGGCTTCATTTTAACAACAAGGTTGTATAGCCAGTATTTCTTTCAAGGAATTTGCCTGTATCTAAACTATTAGTAAAGGAAAATTAAAAATTATGGTATTAATGCAAGGTTAGTCAATGCATCAATGATTTCTTTTGCACATTAAAAAAAAAGAAAGTTAAGAAATAGATATAAAAAAAGACTTGATTTTTTTTCTAGAATGAGCAAATACTGAAATATATCTATGAAAATATGCATGTATTTGTAATTTTCAAAATCTATCTCAATTTAGTTGTCCACTTTTCACTTGATGCCATTTTGAGAATTTTCATTATTTTTTATGTGATAGATGTGGACAGCACTTGCTCAGAATTTGAGCATGGCACAGCTCTTCATATAGCAGCATCCAACCTCGCACATGAGGCCTGTAAGGTCCTTCTGCAAAATGGAGCCAATCCCTCTTTGAGAGATGACCTAAACAGAATGCCAGTAGGTAAGTTGAAAATTCAATTGTAAGTCATGGCATGTCACTCTTGTCAGTTTTTTTAGATGAGTTTGTCAAATTAAATATGAAAACTCATCTTGATACTTATTATTTGTGTTTCAAA
Source organism: Elysia chlorotica (assembly GCA_003991915.1). Lineage (NCBI taxonomy): Eukaryota > Metazoa > Mollusca > Gastropoda > Plakobranchidae > Elysia > Elysia chlorotica. The sequence continues at coordinate 291,699 of RQTK01000612.1, read as the reverse complement.
ACTGCTCTTGTACTTGCTCATCTGAATTTTGTATTTTGTATTTTTTTTCTCCAGATTGTGTACCAGACCCAAGCTCTCTGAATGAGAACACTGCCATGGCAAGTTTAGTAATAAAGCTAAAGAAAACCCTGAGTGAAGCTCTCCCACCATCACCAAGGAAACCACCACCAAACTACGACTTAGTGCATAGCAAGGTCACACTGCAAGCTCTGGGGCTGGCCTTGGGGGACAAGATATTGGTAGGAGGTGTCAAGGTAAGCTGCCCTTCTGTAGTTGTTCTTTCCTCTTAATTGTAGAAATCTTTAGTGAAATAGTGAAATCTAAATTATAGATAAACGTTAGGGTTTAAAAATAAGAGCCATCAAAAAGCCTTTCCACAGTAAGACTGATTTAAGAAATATCCATTACATGAACATGCTATCTCACCAAACGAATGGGCTGAAAGGAAACCCACTGATTTTAGAAAGTGCGGATGGCACACAAATAAAGCTAGACTTTTGCTATGTTATGCTAGGTGGTGAAAAGCTAAATCATTGAGTTGTTTGAAAATATTTCTTAAATTTAAATCAAAGTCTATTAATGGCAATTTAAATTTACGTGACAACAAGTTTCATGATCTTGATTTATACCTGAGGGTTTAGTCTTATGCCACTAGAAAGAGCCAAAAGAATTTCTTTTTTGGTTTACTAAGCTCCAGTCTTTATTATTTATTGTAAAGTTCGCTACACAGATTCTGGATAAAAAACAACACGCATAATGGCAACGTTACAAGGGACCAGGAGAATCCTTAGCATCTTTATTTTGTAAGCTTCTTTGCTCACCTTGAATTACCTCAAACAAATCCCATAGCCATACATGTGTGGATCTTTGTAGTACAGACAGTTTCTCAAGAGAATGAGGTAAATTCATTATGGGCTCTCTCTCAAAGTTTAAGGTCTCCCAGGTTCACCTGAGGGATCCTCTAGCATTTTATAGAGAATGATTTTGTTATATCCTTACAATATACAATGAGGGAGTTCTAGCATTTTATAGTGAATGATTTTGTTATATCCTTACATTATACAATGAGGGTTTTCTTTGTCCCTAGAGTGGTACCCTTCGCTACTGTGGTCCAACAGAGTTTGCCTCGGGTGTATGGGCTGGTGTAGAGCTGGATGAGCGGGCTGGAAAAAATAATGGTAGTGTAGGAGGATTCAGCTACTTCACATGTGCAGATGGTCATGGTGAGTCCTCCAAACATCATTTCATGTTCAAAACATTTCCTGTGGGGAAAGTGAAATATAAGAGTAAATTGATCACAATTTGAAGATGTTACTGCAGTTCATTCATTGTAGGTAATGAGTAGTACTGCTTCAGTCAGCTTTGCATTTCAAAGAAGGAATCATTCTGATTTGAAATGTACTATTGTTAATTAGTGTGAGCAATTGACAAAACCTATAGAATGTTTTATTTATTTATTCTCCCATCTAATTGTACACCCATCATATTAAAAACCTGTAAAGATGATAATATACTGTGTGTTGATGTAGACGATTTTTATTTTCAAGGTTATAAAAAATAAGTTATGCTCACAAATATTTACTCTTCGCATGTATGGCAACAATGTATGTTGCCTTTCTTTTTTTTAATATTACATCTCCCTTCCCAATTACACCTGTGCCAATTAACTGCTTAAATTACATGATAAACATCACATGCTCTCCACCCAAAACTAGTTAAGGAATGCATCTCTGTAAACCTATTCGAAAAATGACCAAGCCCCTTTTCCTCGCTTTTCCCTTTAGAATAATATGTTATTTTGGTTTTTGCTCCTTATTGCTGACTATTCCACTTAAAGTTTTGTAATCCACTTTTAATCTTGTTCAACTTACTAATAAGCTGAGTCAAGACAACATATTTTAGTTTTAAGGTTAAAGACACTTATATCTTATTGATAACTCAGTGATATGGATTTGCTTTGATGTCACAGGTATTTTTGCTCCTATCAGCAAAATCACAAAACTTGGTGCTATTCAAAGAACAAGAACACCTCCAGCTACCCACAGATATTCTGTCAAAGAGCTACCTCCAATTGATGTGTCACGTGTCACCGCAAAAATTGACACAGGTAAAAACAAATTTCCTGGTCATATAATTTTCCTCTTGCGTCCTCACTTTTGACATGTTTATAATAATTTTTATACACCTTTGCAGACATTACCACATTTGAAATATGAATTTATTTCCAAGCTGTCCTTTTTTAAAATATAAGTCATTGAATGAAAATAGATAAGTGAAACCTGAAATACAAGATTACCTTAATTGAAGATCAAATGTGTGATGGTGAAGCCTAAGCCAAGTGCCTTTTATGAACAAAACTGTGTTTAACATTTTTTTTAAAGGCTCATTATAATTGGTGAACAGTACTATTTTTGTTTTATTTGAAAATTTATATGGTTTATGGACATCTTGGTGAGTTTCTCTTTCTTTAAGAGTGTGCTATATACATGATGAAAATGTGATAAATCATTTTGCTCCTTTAAAGGTTTAAACAAACAGCTTTCACAAGAATCTGAAATTATGGAGGTAGAAGACAGGGTGATTGTGGCAGGTCAGAGGAAAGGAACTATAAAGTTCATTGGACAAACCCAATTTGCATCAGGTTGGTGGGTGTATAATAAGATTCACATTTAATGGTGGAGTACACAAGGACATTTATTTTGTGCACCCAAAATCGTATTTGGACAAAGTTTTTTGTTATTTTTTTTCAGTTAGTTTATTACATTTAACTCAAATGAGACAGTCCGTAAACTAAATACATTATTTCGCAAAAGCATTCAGGTCTTTGATTTATGTTTCACTTATTAGTTGTTTTTTTCTCATATACCAAAATAATGTTTTAAAACTGCTGGGGATTTTTTACTTATTTTCTTTTCTTTATCTCTTACATTTGTTTTGATTCAGCTCAATTGTTAAAATCTTCTTGTGTGAAATTATACTTTGGCTCATGTGGAAACAATTATTTTCGTACTTATAGTAGAAAGGTATCAACTTTAAGTTGGCTGTGGTTCTTGGTGATCCCTTAGAAAAATCTTTTTGTTTTTCTTTACCTTTTCCAGGCCAGTGGTATGGGGTGGAGTTAGACAAGCCTGTTGGTAAAAATGATGGCTCTGTCAATGGAATCCACTATTTTAGCTGCAAACAAAAACATGGGGTGTTTGCCCCTTTAACTCGACTTCAGAAGTAAGTATTGCAATTTTCTTATTTACTTAGTACTTCTTGTTTGTTAACATTTTTTTTTCATTTTCTAATCTCTGATTATGAATCGACATTTAAATCACCTTGCTTCATAATGTTCAATTGACCACATCAAGCCATCCTATGACTACTTGAATTAGGAAAACTATGTTAAAATGATCATGAAGATCATGATTAAAAAAAAAATTATATATAACAGTAACATCCTTTTTTACTTGCAATAAAGGTTGAACGATTATGTCATGAAGTTCCTTAGTGCCTTACAATCAAGACATATTTTGTATGGCAAAACAAGCACAAAGCGCCTCCATGTATGAGATCTGTTTTTTCCCATTGTAAATAAGTGCTGGTTTATGTTTAATAGGAATTTTCATTTATTTGAAAAAAAGAAAACAAGTGTTTTCATTCATTCTTCTATCTAATTTACCATGCATTCTGTAATTAAGGGCAATAAAAAAAAAATATATCTATTTCTTTAACAGACTTGGTGACAAAAAGTTCAGCTCTAATGAATCTCTAGATACTATCAGCTGGGGAGCTGTATCTGAAAAGGCCGAAAGAAGAAAATCAACACCAAGTAAGTTTTCTGGTCATTTGGAGAAGTTAGATTAAATGTATTACAAAACTAACTATCTCAAAATCTCTAACACTTTGGTTAGAAAGCCTTTTAATACATTATTATTTTACCCAGACTATGGTTATAGAGAAAATCAGAGGTCTCATATAAAAAAGTATGTATTTTTTCCCAGTACTTCTTAATGTTGAAACCTGCGAAATCATGTCCTACTAAATATCAAAACTCGTCGAAACCCATCTGATTGAAATGAAATCTGTTAAAATCAGACTTAATCTGCCAAACATTTTTTCGAAACTAATTACAACAGTATTAATATGAGTCATCTTATAGGCTATATTGTGGACAGGGTCACAAGACTGATATCCGACAATTATACATATTGCCACACAGACACAGTACGGGGATGCTAGGACCCTTGTCTCAATAGGTCAGACTGTACTGACACTGATCCACCAGTAAGTGGTAGACTATTGTTCTACAGATCAGGTGGTCCGCGGTTTGGATACCACGATTGCTCAAAATCTATTTGGGGGTTTCATCCTCTGGAAACACATAAAATAGTCATACCACAGTTATAGGGCCCGACTACAAAATAGCCTATATAGTGCTGACGTTGGACGTTAAACCAACTCAACTCTACTCACTAGAGAAATCGATTTATCCAATTGTAGGATCCAAACCTGTGCACATCCCGACTGTGGGCTCAATGTTACATTAGCCCTCTTCCCCCCATCCCACCACACCCCAATTATATCAGAAATTAATTTACAAAACAAACAAAAACAACAAGAGTCCGAATGTTCCTGTTGAAGCACAAAAAAAATTAAAGGAAAACAAATTTTGTTTTTTGAATTGATATTTTGTGTATGGAAATGCAATGAGCGAAACGTCTTGAAGTCTAAAATAGTCAATCTCTCATTCTCCAATAGTTAGATATAATAAACTACTGGAGATAATCCACAGTTCTTTAACTCAAAGCCAGTCTAGAAATCAAAATGCAACAGTATTTAAAAGATTTTAATTTGAGACAGCTCACATGTATTGTAACCGTAACCACAACCATAAGATTTCAAAGCTTTGATTGATTAATCGATTTCTTCTAACACTATGTATAAATTTATTGACATAAAAATTGATGTCATATGAAATTAGAAGCGACATGTATGTACATTTGTTCACAATGCGTGAAATAACACAAGGTGTCTTTTTTCACCAAAATTTCATTACACATTAAACATATAAAAAAACAATTTTTTTATTGTGTTTACAGTAAACCGGGCTGAAGTCACTGTCACAAGAAAATAATTGTTTAAATACTTCCACAAAACCACAACATACACTCTGTTTCTGAAAAATCTTCACTAATTCATGTATAGTTTTTTTTACTCAATTTGTATTACTTTTGGTGCACTACCCTTTTTTGTTTTTACTTTCCTTTTGCCTTAGCCTGTTTTTTTCTCCTTCTGTTTTGTGCTAGAGTAGTTTTCAAACCATCTGTTGAGTGAACAACATGTGTGTCACTACTTCAGGGGGGGAGGGAGAGGACACAACTTGATTTGAAATAGGATAGGGAGAGAGAGAGAGAGGGAGAGAGAGAGAGAGAGAGAGAGAGAGAGAGGAGAGAGAGAGAGAGTGTGTGTGTGTAAATTGATTTGAAATAGGATAGGGAGTATAGGAGTGAGGCTGTTTATGTGAAAAGAAAAAAAAGAGTGAGAGGCACAAAAAAGAGAGAGACAGATAGATAGTTAGATAGAGAGAGAAAAGAATAGAAACAAGAAAACGGAAAGGAAGAGAAAGACTATTGGGAGACGGGATGTAATATAGGATGAAGAGGAGGAGGAGATATATGAGGGAAAGGATGAGGAGAAGTAGGGATGAGAGGGCGGTAAAGAGAGAGAGGAGAGAGAAGAGAAGGACGACTCATATCTGACATAAAACAATAGCACATAGGTTATACTCACTACCGGCTTTCAAATTGTGACTGTTCACAACACACGGCCTGTGTGACAAAGGTTTAGGCTTAGAGGTACAATCTCTCCGGTAAAATTTTCTCTTGACACGCAAGGGTCAGTTTCTTGGCTGCAGATGTTGAGCTACAAAATTGATCAACATATGTAACACTATTGAACAAAAATTTTTAAACAATCACCGATGAAGAGATAAAAATCTCTCGACTGTTAACCTTTATTAGGGAGGAGATATCAAATTAAAAACAAACAGCTACCGAATTAATCTAATATCACATGGTGATCTAACTGGTTTTAGTTGTTTTTGTTTTACAGTAAAAAAAAATATTAGGACAGTTTGTTTTATTACTGTCAATTTTTTAAATATTTTGTTTCATTCCATTTATGATCTACGTCTGTGTGTTGTTTTTTTGTGGTTTGTAGTACAATAAATGTTCTGCTGAAAAAGTATAAACATATCACAGAAATTGCCGGTTAAGTGGTCTTGAGGCCAACGCTTTATGATTTAGTAAAAAGTTAGACAGATTTAAACGGATTTTGATCTTAAGCTGTATAGGGTTTCAACGGGTTTCGACATTAAGAAGTACCCTTTTTTTTCCTCTCTATCAAATGGAGCTGTTTACAGATTTTTTTTTTCAAGTTTACGATTTCACTCAAGGTCAACAGTGGTGAATGTCATTGATTGTTATTTCTGTAAATTATAGTTGACAATGACATTAAAAGTGGTAAAGCATACTAGTGTAACTTGTATTAGCTTATCAGATAGAGAATCTCCACATATGATTTAAAGTTTTATTTTCTGTGTGTATGCTGATGTTGGCTTAGTATATATCCAAAAACTATAAAAATTCCAAGGGGGATTTTCTTTGATTTTCATGCATTTAAAATAATATATTTAAAAGTAAACCTATGAAAGAAGAATACTAAAAGTTGAAATGATTGCATAAATTTTGTCATATTTTTTCATGTGTTCAGATCGACTGCGATCCTCAGTGACCCCAACACGACCTCCAGTCCAAAGTCTGTCACGCACACCAGGCAGGAGTTCATCTCAGGTGCTGGAGCCAGGGACCACAGTCTTATGCAATAATGAGCTAGGTCAGTGCTTTCCTTTTTCTTTTTTTCATGTTTTATTACTGGGCCAAATTTTATGAAATGAATACTTGACTTGTTTGGTTATAATGAATTTGTGCATATAAACATTCATTGTTAGAAGTTACCAACACCTCAAAGCACCTTCACTAAAAAATCTAACACTTTCTCTTTCTCATGATTACTTTTTCGATTCAGTGAAATATTAACTTTTAATTATTTCAAAGGTTTAGTAACCTTTGCAGGGATAAAATGCAGTTGGGCTTGGTTGTGAAATGATTGAGAAATGGTTAAAAATTTATTAATTTAGTGTTTTAACTTTTAACTTCTGATTTTGCGTAGTTGGTTTTTTACTTCAAGCACTAGAATATTTATTTTTTGTTATCATCAATCTCAATCTTTCACTCTGACTTTGCTTTACTGTAATCATTCATATCTCTAAGCATTCACCTATTTTGCCTTCACAATAATATGACATTTATTGCTCACAATCATCTCAAAGCACCATGAAAATGTAAAAATAATGGACTTTACAATTTCAGATCGACATTAGAATGGGTAAGGTTATCAGTAAACAACAGGCAGTATGTTTCGATCGATATAGCTTATATGTAGACCGTAATACTTAAAATGTTACAAAAAGGTTTAAAAAAATATCGAACAACCATGTTGAGTTCTCGACTACCAGTAGCACTTCAAATTGTATAAAAGTAAATTTCTGTATCACCTGGAAATTCTCAAGAAAAAACTTTTTTTTAGCAAAATGGCATGACTTTTGCATAAATGTCTTTGCTCCTTATTAAGAGTACATCGATAGGTTTTTTTGTTATAGGGTTACATCATTTCCATTAAAAAAAAATCTTTCTTGCAGTTAAATCTTCATTTTTTGCTAATTCCTTTTCATGTATTTTTTACCTAATATTTTTGTTAATTTGATTTTTCTTACTTCGACAATTATGATATCTAAAATATAGTGCCATATATAATTTTTTTTTTTTTTTTTATGTATTTGCTAGCATTAACACCTTAGGTTATATCAAATTTAACATATAGCATTTATCAAAGGCTATTTTTAAATGAGAGGTTTTTTTTCGTCTGCTTACAAATTCTTAATTTAATTTTTGGTTTAGTGAAATGTTTCGTGCTATAAAAAAAAATGACACTTTCCATTCTTGTTGTTCTCTCACCTCTAGAGAATTATTTGCATGAGGTGTTTGAAAAAGCAACCTACCAGCTCTTAAATTTCATACTGTTAAAAACTGCATTCATGATTTTCTTTTCTTTTTCATGGCAAGGCTAAATTATGATGTTTGGTGTCAATTGTTTGCTTTCAGAGGAAGAAAAACTTATAATATAAACATATATTTTCATACAATCTTTATTCAGAAATTGGCATGTAAATATTTCTATACAGCACCTATGCAGTTGTGCCTCTTCATCCACTATTTAATGTGTCCGCTTTTCGTTAACCAGTTATCATTTCTTCTCCAATTGATAGAATGACCATTCTATTCCCCCTCTCACGACTTTTCCTTTACCTCCTTTTTGTTCAATCCAGTCATACTAATTAAGTTTTAATCATGTGCAAGCATGCTAGTTATGCATCCTTTCTTTTCATTACTCTTAAGTGAACATTTTTCCATCTTGCTGTGCACAGAGATACCTCTCCGGATTAACACACCAATCTCGTTTACAATTTTAAGACTTGGTCCATCCTTTTCCACCTGAAAGATCTTATAATTTTTAGTATTAAAAAAGGCTGCTCCCCTTATAAAGACAACGAAAAAATTCTCTTTTATTTTCATTTTATTCTTTTTAATAATCATATGTTTACAGTTATCTACAGTCTGTGATGAAATGTTATTGGAAATTTTTACACTAAAGACTCCTACAATGTGTAGATTATCCTGTTGACAGACTTCCATTAAAAATGCCGCAAGTTTGATAAGTGTATGTATAATTTTGGAAACGGAGAATTTCGATCATGCTTTATGCTGAGGAAATTTGAGGGTTTTCCTCTGCCTGTCGCTGTGCTACAAGATACATTTGCTTGTCAGGTCCATTGTTAATTTTCGGCACACAAAAAAGCCTTTCTTGAATTATAGGTGGGTCATTTAATGCCCAACTTTTAGGTTATTTTGCCCAAAAAGACAACTTGAAACACCCATGTAGAGCTTGAGCTGTATGTTGAGGAAACGTGACTAAAATAATTTTTCTCTGCACAGCAAAGTTTTGATTTGTGCACTGTCTGATGGAATTTACTAATGGCACCTGTGTGTCCATAATATATCTCAATTTGGCATCTGAAATTGTTATGAATTTCTGGTTCCAATTCAAGTGAATATTTGAGTCAAAGTTCACAGCTTATTAGTTTATGCCAAGCCATCATGGTTTTCCTCTTGAGATATTTTGATCCTGAGAGCCCAAGATAAACAATTTCTGTTCTCTTTCCTGGATTTATAGTATAAATGATATGTATGAATGATAAATTCAAGAGGCAAAAAGTTAAATCAGATAAATTTTAAAGTTGTGGCAAAGAGTGGTGGCCATTCCTTAATTGAATGTTAGAAAAAAGACAAATTTCATAAATATTATTTGTTGTGGCTATAAGAATAATGGCTATAATACCAATAATAATAATAATAAAAAATATAGCAAGAATAAAAATGGTAGAGGTAGCCATAGTATTTATGAGAATAAGAAAAGAGGATGATGATGAGGAACCGCTATAGCGGGAAATTTTGAAAGAAGACTTTTTCCCCCCCAATTTGTGGGTTAGGGTTAGAGAAAGAGGCTGACGTGCCTTAAAAACAAACTAGAGAGAGATTGAGGGTGAGGGGTGGATGAAGAGTGTTAGATTGGGAAAGAAATTGAGGGAGAGAAAGATCGCGATATAGAGTAAGAGAGAGAGATCGCGAAAGAGAGAGGGAGAGAGTTGATGAAATGAAAGAGAGAGAGAGACAGAGTTAATGATATGACAGACTGTCAATGAGTGGACTACTCTAGATCCTAGGGGAGGGAGGGAGAAATAGATCAAGATAGAGAGGGCGCAATAGACCATAGACTTTGTTACAAGCTTTCTTACCTAAGTCATAAATAACCACTGCTGTCACTGAAGGACTTGAAATCACCACATGTGTGTTCATTTATTCATATTAAGCTGTAAGAGATGTGCGTTTCTCAGGTACAAACGGCAAACAATCTGCCCTCACTAGCTCCATTGGAGACCCATGACTAAATTTTTTCTCAGTTTAACTAGGTAAAATTTCACGTTTTCACGATGGCTTTATATAGAAAAATTCCGTTCCCCAGCATCTTTCCCCGTTTCACGTTTCTCTATTTTGCGAGTCAGATCGTAAAAATTATAACAATTATAATTATAATAATAACAATAATAATGAAGAAAGAATTTCTTAAATGCCAAACATTTAGATGCCAAATCAATAGAAAAATGTATTATATTTATATTGGGAAAAAAAAAGAAGGGAAAAAAACACACCTGATAGGAACCTTCCAAATTATTCATACTATACTGTAGGCATACTTTTATTTTAAATAGATGAATTAAGAAAAAGTACTCTAAAAGATACATGGCTGAATGAGTTCATCAAAAGCAAAAATCGTTTGTTTAAATATTTTTGTATGAATTGGAAGAACAAGAGCTCGACTTCAGTTCAAATGGAATTTTTATAAAGATTTCAATTGTTGTATTAACAACTTGATTTTACTGTTATTTTTACCTTTAGGTACCATCCGCTACATTGGGGCAGCAGACTTTGCGGAGGGCACTTGGTTGGGTGTCGAGCTACGCAAGCCGAAGGGCAAGAATGATGGAAGCGTAGGTGGGCGTCGGTACTTTTCCTGCCCTCCAGACTGTGGTCTAATGGTGAAGCCAAGTCGCGTCACAGTGAGAGGCATCAATGGTGCCAGGATACTTGCGGAGCAGACAGCGCACTTAGCGATTGCCCAGAACATTGCCAGAGCTACGGCTGGCAGCAGCAGCATCGGTCAAGAAAATGCTGCTAATGACTTTCATAATGGAAACAGAAATGTACATTCTCAAAACCAACACAGATCTTCATGGAGCAGGTCTAGCAGTCGAGAGGGATCAGTGAATAATGGGGACAATTGACATGACTTAGCAAATTATTCACAATTGTTTAGGACTGGATGGTTTATAAAAAGTCAAAGTATATTTTAGTGTATTGTCATTCATGGATGTAGTCAGGTATGTATCTCAAGAGGTATGAAATTAAGACATTTAGATATGTGAAATTTGAAAGGTGTGACATAATTTATTCAATAAATAATACAAGAAAGTGAAAAAAAGATTGTACTGCCCATACAACTGAAAAGATACCCCTTTCAAAATTGTGATCTTACATGTGTTCTGTGACAAATCCTTCGATGGGTAAAGTGTGTTCTAGTCAACATTTTCAGCTGTACTGATAACAAATTCTTTGTGAATTGGCTTGAGGATCTGAACATATTCTTTCATTTTTAGATAGTTTTTGACATTCGTATGCATGTCTAATGAATTGTAAGTGGCTTTCATGCTGGCATTTTTGTTTTTCTAAAAGTATTTTAAGGTGAGGCTTTAAGTGAGAATTAAGGGTCACTGAACTTTTATTCATTCTGTTACAGTAGTCAACACCAAGCATCATACTGGCCATCACAACTTGTCTCAAAATGTTACAGGGTATCAAATTACACAGGTAATATCCTGTCCATAAAATTTCTGTCTAACATAACATTGTTTTAATTTATTGTCATCACGCCAACCAAAATTCCTTTTATGTAGAGAGAGGGGGTGGGTTATCTTACATTACAGAGACATTTCTGATAGAGCCATTCACTGCATAATCTTTTAAAACCCAATATAGGTGATCGCAAAATTTTCAGTGCTTTCATCAAGGAAAAGTTGTTCTTTTCTAAATTATCCCATTTAAAGTCCTACCTCTGACTCATCCATGTTGTTAAGTTTCCTCTGACTCTAAATAGTTCACTTGAAGGCAAGAACCAGAGCTCACAAAGACTTTGTAATATATGTCTGTGCCCCGTGATAGATTATCTTTCATTAGTTATAGACAGAATTTAATACCCGACTTTTTGTAGCTCGTTTAAAAACTCATAAAGAGAGGTAGTGCATGATGGGGTGAAGTTTGAAATTGTGGTTATCTCTTTATGTACATGAAAATTGTGACTTGAGTGGGTGGGGCGGGGGGCAAAGTAGAAACAAAGTAAAATTTTAAAAGAATTAAAAAATGAGTTTGGGCACAATTTAAAAAAATCTAAATCAGCTTTTTTCACCCTGATCAAAGAAAATAACTAACATTTTATCAATTAAGCTAGCTTAATGTTTGCTGAGAGGTGTACTTGTATTAATTTATTCAAATTTTAATTATATTAACATCTTATTTTGCTTAGAATTCATACGTGAGAAACTTATTTAGCACATTGAGAAACAATTGCTCTATAAAATTTATTACAAAAAAGAAATATCATGAAGGGAACAGATATACTGAAAAACTTATGCTGTGGCGTTGCATTTTTTTATGTGAACTTTAAAATTTACCAGCAATGGAAATTTGGAATCTTGTACCCTGCTTACTATTTAAAATTATTTAATTTTGGTCTGTTACTCAGGAATTAAAGATTAAAGGATGTTAAGTTAAGAGTCATGATATAAAAAAAAATTAATTTCAATGCTTGTTTAAAATGAATAAATCACACTAAATGCGAGGGTTATAAATCTTTTTTTAACAGAGGCAGTGTTTTCAAAGATGGCTCTTATCTCTCTGTAAGAACTGTTTGGTTTCATGGATCTAATGCTTAGCTGAAAAAGGTTTTATGATGATAATGCTCAAAACAAATATTTTCCTATTTACCTCGACTGAGGTTAAAATTCAAGGTGAACATAGATTGATGTCATGGGCAGAGAATGCTTATGCCATTAACGTCAACTGGTTAAATTGATTCTCTTTAATTACTCTCGCCTGTTACTTCTGACAAACTAATACAAGTGTTATTAATATTTTAAATATTTATTGCTTGTTCTCTAATATCATTCTCTAACATCGTTTTTCAAATTTTTTTGAATTAACCCTAAAAGAATCCATACTGCTGCAAATTTATAGATGTGTACTGCTGAAACATTTTTTCTTTAAAAATGTAAATATTTGTTCATCTCCAAGAGACATGCGTATTAATCCCACTGAGGTACAATTTATATTGACACATCTTGAGGTTTTGATTGAGAATTGATAAAGTTTGCTTTCTGCATCAAACTTTTGTGAGGAAATTGCCATTTTTTTAAAGGGTAGAATATTAATGTTGAAATGAAAATATTGACTTTTATATTTTATTTCATTGAGGATTTTTTTACTACATGAGCGTTTCAGACTTTGCATTACAGGTTTGCATTGAAAATTACACATATTGCAAGGTTCGTTTTTTAACTCCATACCCAGGCTCTATTTACAATTTTCTACTATTACTTTACTGTCATCTTTTACAAGTCAGTCATTTTTGTGTAATTTTCTATGATAATTTGAATAATGCTCTGCTTAAGTTACTTTTCAAAGAAACAAATATAAAATATTGACTTTGTCCTGTGTCATTGCAATAAAAAAATATAGTGAGCATTATTACAATTTTAAAAGAACTATGCATTATTAAAAAAATAAAAGAACTAAATTATGTTTTTATTAAACCTTAGTGCCTTAACTTACAACTGTTGACCATTGATCTTATTGTTAGTGTTTCTAGGTTTGTAATGTTTTGATAGCGCTTTGTGTGAAAAAAAAATTTCTTACAACATAAAATACTATTCTTACAAATGCTATTGTCATAAGAGAAATTTATATTCTTTGTAAATTACAAATGGATCTTACAATAGACTGACAAGAGGTTTACTTGTTCACTTCCCTAATAATGGATAATATTGCGCCAGTCTGCATCTGCTCTGTAGCATGAAAATCCTTACAGTTTATCATCATCTCCAGTTATACGTCAGCACATGTAAATTTAAGCAGGTTTGGCATTCACCAGATGGTCATGACTTTGCTCTTTTAACTGCTAATTTCTAAACCATAATTTGACCTCTTGATCATTTGAGTCTTTTATCGCCAGATCTTGGAAGTTCGTATAATCTGTCTCCATTGACTTGAAAACTTGTCTCTACCTTGTTCATCATCCGTATTAAAAATATATTTTATAATATTTCCTTTGGATTTAAAGGGTTCTTGATAGTGTTAAAAATTTACTTTAAGTTAGTTCTAGAAAGTACAAAACTCATTGTTATACATGTACTCACCATCATCTACACAATTTGGAATTTTTACATTTTGATAACTTGTATTCTAAGTTGACAAGTTTTACTTTTATTCTCTTCAAAGCAGTTTTTGGTTGCTCAACTTTTTCTCCTGGCTCCCAACATAAATGTTTGAGTCAAAACATTGCTTAAGTTATTATTATTATTATTATTACACCTGTTCAATATATTATCATATGTTATGCTGATAAACTTAAAACGACCTTCTTATAAATTCTCCGCCCACGTTTCTTCTAATGCTTTGAATAAAATAATCCTGAAGATCATAAATTGTATTTGTTTAGCAGTGTGTGTGTGTGAAGATGTGTGTTAAAAAATGTGCATCACAGGAGCATTTTGTAGATATAGAATTTCAGTTAAGAAATCCTAAATAGACAGAAATTAGTATAAAATTATGTTTATCTAACAAATATTTTGCAGTGAACTAAATAAGGATTCTTTTATTTTGAGAGTTGTCTGTTTTATTATTATTATTATTTTTTGTTTGTTGCCTTTTTTTTCAAGTAGAAAAAGAATGCAATAATATTGTTGTTATTGAAAACAAAATATTTCTCCAGGAGTAAATACTTCACATCTCACTTAACAGTCTTATGTTCTGCTTACCTACATTTAATATTCAGAAATATAATCTTTTGGAGAATAAAAGATGAAAAAAATCATCACACGAGCATTAAACAGCACATCAAAAAACCTACATGATAAACACTTTTTTATACGACATATCATTGATTTTTATTACTCGTGTCTTGTTTTGGCAGAACTTTTCAGAATTAAGATGCATTGAATCAAAAAGCAAATAAGTAAAAATAATGTTAATTTAATAAATATATATTTAAGAAAAAGGATAAAAATGTGAGTCATAATCCAAAAAATTGTCTAGATTAAAAAAAACAACACATTCAACATTTATAATTCGTAGATTAAAAAAAAAAAAGAGAAGGCAATAGTTCATAGATATGATAACAAAAAGATATGTGAAGGGGACAATGCAAAAAAATTAGTTACCTCTATGCAAAGAATCTGAAGTTACAGAGAATATTCCAGATTGTCAGACTGCCTTGAATTTTGTGTGCAAGATCTTGTAAGACTCAGAAAAAAAAAATTCATTTTAATTTTGCTACGAAAATGGATTTTCTGCTTTATCCATATATCCAAAACAAAAAGCCAATTTTCTTCAAAGACTGATCTTCCTAGGAATACTCCTTGTGTGTATTTTAAACATTTCAGAAGATCTGATTCAACAAGCACGAGAAACTTGCTAAAGGTGTTGCGTTATCACATTTTTTTGTACATCCGAGAATATTGTTTAAGGACTTATTGCTAGAAGTGAAATCGAACAGAGTGATTGATTAACAGGATACATACTTTTTTCTTAGTGCTCTGAGAAAATACTTAGCTTGCGTATCGCTATTGATTTTCTTCCCAAGGTCTTTGCTATTGTCAACTCTAGCATCATGGTAGGACACGTGTAGTTATGTTTGTAAATGGATTCCTATTTCGAAAAAAAAAAGATGTTATATTACCACAAGGTGATATTGGTTAAGATGGTCACAATACGTCGAGGAACTGTTTGATGACACGAGAGGGCCCCGACCCCCCATTCGGAATAACAAAGGTCCCCCCATTATGGAAGAAGAAGTTCGAAATGGAATCAGAAAAATGAAACATAATAAAGATGAAATTCCAGTTGAGCTATTTGATGCCTTGAATGTAACATGTCTGATCCACTTCACTAAACTTCTAAACCTCATCTACGACACAGGACAGTGGCCATAAGATTTGAAAAAATCAATATTTGTAACCCTCCAAAAAAGCCTGGCCCAACCGAGTGCGAAAACCACCGCACAAGTGAAGTAGTCTCATGAGTCAACGCAAAGAAGACGGAATGCATGGTAGTAACTAAGAATAAAGTCAAGCCCCAATGCGTTATCCAGTGCAAAAACACAAATCAAACAAATAGAAAACTTTAAATATCTCGGTTTTACAATTTCCTTAAATGTGATCAAGAAATCAAGAAAAGAATAACAATGTCAAAAGAAGTCTTTACAAAAATTAGTACCATATTCAAAAACAGGAATATTCAGTTTGGAACAAAAGTCAAAGTCCTCAGGGCGTACGTGCTGTCCGTCTTGATGTACGACAGCGAGTGCTGGATAATTAGCAAAGAAATGGAGAAACATTTGCTGGCCATCGAAATGTGGTTTCTCCGAAGAGTTTTTAGAATCTCATGGACAGAAAAGAAAACAAACGAAGTCTTGCACCTGCACGGGACAGATAGGCCACTGTTGCAAACGATAAGAAAGAGACACGTGGAATTTCTCGGCCATATAAATAGACAAGACGGTCTGGAAAAACTAATGCTGCCCGGGAAAGTGGAAGGAAAAATTGCTCGAGGTCGACAACGACAGACTTTCATGGACAGCCTGACTCAATTCATAAACACATCGAACAAGAATCTGTCTAAGCTGGACATATTCAGACGGACTGAAGACAGAGAGGCTTGGAAATACCTGATCATCGATGTCTGCGCCAGAGTTGACACCTGAATGAATGATGAATGATGATATTGGTTACAGGGTAGCTTTTAACCCACATGATAATATTTAAAGATCTAAAATATCTTTAAATAAGCACCAACATATCAATAATCCCTACATATTGCAAGATTTTTGAAGCGCTTTGGAATTTATAGGACTAAACATTTCTTATAGTTTTTAATTGCGTTGAATACTCTGATTCAGCTCTTTCAGTTTGATGTGCTTTCAGTCCTTGGCAGAGGAGAAAACTCATTCGGCACAATTTGAAATCTGCATGGTGGTGCATTGGGAATGGTAGATTTAACAAATACTGCAGTATAACATGAGATAGCCATCTAAATTACAAGTGCATTGGTGCAACAATGATATCTTCATTTTCTGCCCTGATTTGATTCTTTTCCCTCAGATTTCAATTGAGTTATAATAACAGCAAAAACTACATGATTTCTCTCTCTTTCTCCCTCTTTATCTCTCTCTTTCTCCCCCCTATTTATCTTCTTCAGGAGGGAGCAGTGATTCCTTAAGATTACATAATGAATAAGGAAATATGAAATTCTAACTTAAATATGAAACTACCTATAATCTAAGGGGTGTTATGCATTATTTCTTTTGGCAAAAGTTAATCTTTTTATGGAATATTAAATGTTCCTTTTATCAACTTTAATTTAGACAACTTTTGATCTTCAATCGTTACAAAACGTATTTTCAGACTCATGTTATAATGTATTCTTTCTCACATTGTTCCTTTTCCTTTAATTCTTTGATAAATTCAATTTGTAAGCGCAGAAATTCACCATAACAAATAATTCAACATTTTTTAAATTAAATTAAATTTAAAATATAACATTTTTACACACATATCACATATATGGGGTCTAAACGGGCTGTGACAGTATAACTCAGAAAAAAGTGTTTTTTTTTTCGTAATCTTCATGCTATTCCATTATTGATGTGTTCAGCCACAATGTCAGAGAGTCTCGGTTTGTCCACTGTTCCATCCGGTTTTGTTGGGAATTTGTCAAAGAATAGAACCGCCTTGGGCCTGATGAGAAACTCTTTGCCTGGTACCACATGCGATAAGATCAGCTCTGTCACCTCTTCTTTGGTCAGGCTTGCGCCCGGATGTCTGAAAACAGCAAATTTATTGTGGGTAATATTTTGAAGAATATAGAAATACAATGCGAGTTAATTACACAAAACTGTTTGAAAGTGTTTTTTTTTTTTTCATTAGGTCTCAAACCATTTGAAGTTTGATGTAAAATAAACTCTCATGTCCATAACTGCATCATTTCTCATTCGATTATACCATTACACCATAGTAAAGTATGCTTTTGTTTTGAAAATGATAGGTGATGCATTTACGTTACTTTTTACTCCATTCTATAAAATCAGCTGTAAGAATATGGAAAAACATAATTAAACATTGACTAAGACAAGGTAAACAAAGCAAGAACTTACTTTATGATACAAATGCCAATTGCATGGAACAAAACTACGTCGGAGAAAGGCACACTGACAACTTTCTTGACTGCAGGGTGAGGGGCTACCATCGCCTCCAACCAGCAGGGGAACAGCATGTACTGGCCGTGCAGAATGATGACGTCAATGCGTCCCCCAGAGAAGACATGGCCGTTACTACAGATGTGGCAGGTGTATGGAAGAACGAAATATTTATGAAATGTCAAACTAGTTAAACAGTTCCTAAAAATTCATTTCCAAATTCCAAAATTTTGCTGTATTTTGATGTGGGAAGTCTAGTCTTTGTAAAATTTCATTGACTTTCAGCAAAGATCAATTCCAAGTGTTTCTCGAGGCTGGGAAATAAACAAGCTGCCTAAATTTTCAAAAAAAAAAGTGGGAATCTGCTCTAGGGCATTGTTGCTGTAAAGAGTAATGAAGTGTTCTCCCCACCTTTCGTTGATGGGACTCTTCTCTTTCAGTAGCGTTCTTTGTCTATTATCATGTGTACGTTCCATGCTCCAAAAATCGTTTTTTTTTTCTTTTTTTTTTTTAAATCTCTACCAACCACAGTTTGCTTATAATTATCAATTGATGTTGGAAAAAATGTTTAAGACACGTTTTCAAGTGAGCACTGCTGATCTAAAAAAGTGCTGCTTAGTCGCCCAGACAAACTTCGAACTCCTATGTTGTACGGGGCTTCGGAACATGAGCGACTATTATCCTCCGAACTCTTACATGAAAGTTAGAAACTACAACTGCCAGTGCCTATTGCTTCATTTCTCCCCTATCGCTAGAGAACTTGCTTTTTTTGTTTGGGGTGGCGGATGAGTTGCACCTAGTAACCTGCGTGGGACATTTTTGAAGTGGGAAAGTCTTTGAACATGGGCGATTCTACTCTCTAGGCTTAGAAAGTCTAATTTCGGTGGTACGGGGGATCCGCAATGACAGGGATTTCTTCGGCTGCATTAGACGGCCAAGGCGTCTTCCGTGCCTTGCTTTGCCCTTCATGCTCTTCAACGCTGCTGTCGCTGCCATCATGACTGTTAGGTCTCACTGTTAAAATCTCTTCGCCTCCGTCGGGTCGAGCCTTCGCATTCTTATCCCATCCGAGACAGTTTACCGGGTTGTGGCCGATGCGCATGCCACAGATTCTCGGAGCCACAGGCGAAAGTTGAGCGTCAGAAAAGCTGCCCTATAAAAAGCACGGCAAGCCTCCCCTGAGCACGTTCTGTCCCTCTCTGACGCCCCTAAATCCCAAACCGCATATATCTTATTACAGTAAGTTAGGTGGTAACTATTTATGCTGGTGTAGGTCAACATTTTGTCAATGAAATGGACTTTGAATCTTTAAAAAAGAACGAAAAAAAAAACAAACAAAAAAACAACAAAACACACCAACATCAAAAGTGAAAAGTTATGTACACACTCTTTTGTGCCATAATACACCAACCAATTTTCAATTCCTTAAAAACTGGTCAGTGTAAGCTGTGTTCTAGGCTTGCCTTCTATATGGTATCTAGGTCTACCTTTGCTCAATCCTTGCTTGGTCATAACTCATGAACCAGTTGTCCTTGTTGAACCTAGCAGCTGTTCTGTCTGGCTCATTAGGATAACCACGGAACATACAGGGCGACTTGACCAGAATCCTGCCCTTCTGGCCAGGCTCAACGTCCTGCCCGTTACTGTCTACCAAACGCATTTTGACTCCTGCCAGTACAAGAGAAATCAGAAGAAAACACATGTGACACGGACTTATTTGTCAATAATTGCGAAACTATTGTAGTTATTCTATCATGTTCTTTTAAGATGAAATTAATGATAATAGACATTTTTTAATGAAATCGATTTTTATTACCGTGTTCTATTTTCACAAAAATACATATGTTGTTTGTTTGTTTGTTTGTTTGTTTGTTTGTTTCTTGATGTTTAAAAAAAAAAACTTTAATGTGTTTGTTTTTGTCAATGTCGTTTTATCCTTTGATAAGCCCGTAATATTTTCGATCAAATGAGATATTGTCTGTGCTGCATCATACACTCATATAGTTGACAATCTACGAAAACTGCCTTGAGTATCAAAGATCATAAACCTTGGATGAATGTATCAAAGCTCTGAAAAGGCTTTAAACTATGGTAAAAAGTCATGTGAAAATAAGGCAATAAAATATCAAAACAGGCATTACCCGGAGCCAGAGTGCCATTATCGTAATCCGGAAAGTCTTGGATTTCCTCTGCCGTGAGTACATTCATAGAAATGATGCCAAGTTCGTGAGAACCGTAAATGATGGAGAAGCGGCTGGCCAGAGGTCGAAGTGCCTCCATGTGGCTCCGCGTCACCGGCATACCGCCTGTGGGCAAAACCAGAGAAGTAGTTTGGGTTATATTTGTATAATTTTGACTAAAAATGTGCAGAGAATTCAAAAATAGTCAAGATTGGTCATGGGCAACATTAATGATAATATTTTAACAGGCGCAACCCAAAATATTAAGCTTCATGATCGAATAAAAATGAGAAATGTTCGATCTTGATTGAATTCATAAATTTGTTGAAAGAATCTCAATAGTCTTAATCATCCCTCAAGCGTCACCCTTGCGTTAATAGAACACAACATGTGGTGATAGGGGAGATAGAGAAGAGATAGACAGACAGCCAAACAGAATGAGACACAGACAGCCAACAGACAGACAAACAAAGACAGAAAGAGAGATCCCTCATCTTACCTCAAACGAAATGAAATAGTCATAGAAATATGTTTATTTTACCGGTTGCGTTTGCGAAATAGTAAATACTATTTTATTGAGTGAATTCCTAAAAGAAACAACACGTATTAATAATATATTAATGTTTGTAATTGGCAGTTTCATTAACATAATGGAAGAGAAATATGGGTCGGAACTGAACCTTCATCTTACCTCAAAAGAAATGAAATAGTTATAGAAATATGTATATTTTACCTGTTTTTTTAAGTGAATTCCTAAAAGAACCAACACGTATAAATAATATATTTGTAATTGGCAGTTTCATTAACATGGAGGAAAAGAAATATGGGCCGAAAACTACCCCCCCCCCCCCCAAAAAAAAAAAAAAAAAAAAAAAAAAAAAAAAAAACAAAAACTCACCACATTCAAGGTGCTTCAGCAAGGGTTTTCCGTCAGTGTAGCTGTCCAGCAGTTCCAACATAGGCTTAACATTCAATGGTTGTATGTCTGCCATCTCCACACCCTCTGTCTGGATCAGCTTCACCAACATTAGAGGGTAGTCTGGATAAAAGGCAACACAAAGATACAAGTGTTAAAGCAGATAGAAATACATGTATCATAAGTTGTATGCAAATAATTTTTCATGAAGATTGGATTCGCCCTACTGCAATTTTATTCGAGTGATCAAGAATACATTAATTTTCAATGAGATTTTTCTGTGCTCTTAATACTTCTAAGACAAAGAAACGCTATCTCCTAGCTTTCAGTCTCAAATGATCCAAAGGTAGACCATGTGCGACGACAGGTCCCAAGCCTAAGTGTAACAATGTATCACACAGCAAGGGTACCCTGCCTTCTATCTCAGATGGTCACACCATACTGACACCGACGCAACCAGTTAAAATGCTTCACAAAAAGATCTGACAATTGTCTGAAGCTGTGTTCCCAATCGCTAGGCCAGCAGCAGCAGTAGTAGTAGTAGTAGTAGTAGTAGTAGTAGTAGTAGTAGTAGTAGTAGTAGTAGTAGTAGTAGTAGTAGTAGTAGTAGTAGTAGTAGTAGTAGTAGTAGTAGTAGTAGTAGTATAATAAAGAGAAGAATACGCACAACTTAGCAACTGAGGGACACAATAAATCAAACACAACTAGAAATAGAAAAAAATACATGTATACGTTACGCCTTTAATGGCTTCACCAGTAATAAAAACAAAAGTAGAGAATACATTCTATTTTATACTACATAGCGTATGACTACATAGTACATGAAGTAACAAGGGGTGAGAAAGGGGGGGGGGGAGTGTTTTAGTCCTTTGGGAACAATTCCCGCGTGGAGGTAAGTAGATAAAAGTGAGACAATTAGTGCACAACGAATGTGATTATATTGTGATTATATTGGACTTTAGACATATAAACAAACTTGCTCAGAAATGGATCCATGGAGGTTACACGGCTCTTGTGTGGAAAAGAAGGAATATAAAAATGTATCCAAGAATGAATCAAGAGCACAACAATATAATTACATTCGTTGTGCACTACATTTCTCATCCTTATCTACTTACCGCCACGCGGGAATTGTTCCCAACGGACTGTTCCCAACTGGGAAAAATGCTCATTTTCGTGCCCGATCCCGAATGATTCTCAATATAGTTGTGCTCATTAATTACGATTGCACTTAATGATTTAGTGTATGAAAAAAAAATTTCCTTGCAATCCATTACTTTGTAAAAGTATGTACTCTGAAGGAACATAATTTTAAGTTTACTTTTTGCACACTTCTTATTTACGGTGTATCTGTAATTCTCCAGCTTTGTCCATACCACAATACCCACGATTAATGGAGCTAAACCCAATATATATGATATTGATATAGGCTTTTTAGCGAAAGGACTGAAATACGCGATACATTAGACAAGTGTCATAGATTTACGTGGGCATAATCTTTCGGTTATAGAGATATTTCTTATGACAGAAAAATGTTCAAACAAAGTTAAAAAAATTATTAGAAATATGAATGAAAGGCAAAAAACAAGATAACAAGTCGTGTTTACAATAATTTCCTTCAAGGGTTTCTCACATCCAGGTACATTGTACCTCTTTCTAAAGATATGGATTCTGAAGAGACATGATTTTGAATTTTAGCACAGTTCAAATTCATCTGAAATCCTCTAGCTTTCCCCACTCCACAATACCCACGAAATTCGTGGGTTCTCAACTAGTACGATATAATGCTTAAAACAATAATTATTGTTCCCACCTTTGTTTTTCTTTTTAGTGCGAACGAAACATTGTTTAACGTTCCTTAGTTTTGGTTAGGTGATTAATAGAAAAATCGTAGCGGTAGGCCAAATTTTTGTTGATAAACACCGACTTGTGCGGAAAGACACATTTTTTGTAGAGAAGCGTTGTGGTTTATTTGGAGCGATTAGGCGTAAAAAAACTACGTCAAAGCGCACGGGTTGAGATCCTCTACTTTAATCATTAATTTACCGTTTTTCGTACATTTGACCTGATGTAGACAGCTAAACTGGAAAGGAAAGTTTATTAGTGGAAAATTCATTCGTCTCGATGTTTTTTTTTCCTTTCGTTTGCTTAACTGAGGGCCGGACTACGGCACCTGATTTGACCAGCAGTATCCAATAGACGCCTCTGATTGGTCACCATGCGGGCCACAGTCGGCGAAATTTCACCCATTGATCTGCTGAAAATCAACCGAGGGAGTGATTGACACGCGTTGAGAGAGAATGAAGACTTAACATCGAATTATATGAACACACCTTGCGTAATTGTTCAAGTCCCACCTACTCTTCAGTGATTAGTAGTAGTAGTAGTAGTAGTAGTAGTAGTAGTAGTAGTAGTAGTAGTAGTAGTAGTAGTAGTAGTAGTAGTAGCGGTAGTAGTAGTGGTAGTAGCACCAGCAGCAGATGCAGTAGAAGTGGTAGTAATAGTAGCAGCAGCAGCAGAGTGGTAGTTGCGGTTATTAGTTTCAAAAGGGGTGGTGGTTGGAAAAGAATTGTTTGTCTAATATTAGAAGGAAAACAGTCTGTGAGAAACACAAATATCAAGTTTCAGGAAATGGATGAAAAATTATTTGAATAATAAAACAACTCTCCTGCCCACCACTTATGATCCTCCATTTGTCTGGCATGACTCGAGTCTTCCCATTGAGGATATCCCCAGGTATAGAGGATACCCAGAACCAAGGATTCTCGTAGAGTCGGTTTCGACATACCGTCACTTTACACTGGTGCACTGAAACCATTGAAAGGTAAACTCATCATTGGGTTCGACAATTCGTTCACATATAACATTGTTCTGTAAACCTTCTAAAAAAAAAGACATAAACAAGTCACAAAATGGAGTAAAGTTTTAACATAAATGTAAAAGATAAAGGCTTTTTTAAAAATATATATATAATATTTCAGGGCACTCTTTATGCTTTCCATGTGCGAAACTGAGGCTACGTATTTCCTTTCAATGGAAAGAAATGGAAAAGGTTACCCTCACCGCCACATATAAATATTCCACTTAATCTTTCACGAGCACTGAAAATATTCAGGTATCAATAGTTTGCATGTTTAGCTCTATCAGTGAATACAAAATGCAATAGCCTTCTCCCACACCATGAGAACCCCGTAACCTTCAATATAATATATAAAATATTATTTTGTGACAACACCATTCTATAAACGAAATAAAATGCGTTAGAGAGAATTAACAAATACAATTTATTGAGAGCACTCCTTCTGATCACACTATCATTCTTTTCTTGTATCAATTTGTCTTGACAATGACTGTAAATCAGTTTCAAAATTCAAAATAAATTTAGTTCACATAATTATTTTGCTGAGCAAGCGCAGAGGGTTATGTGTTCCGTGGAGCAAAAAACTACATTAGGCCAAACTTCTCATATTTGCCATTTATATTAGACATTTAAAGTATTTATTATGTTTACTTACTGAGTTGACCAATTGTAATAGCCGTTTTGTGTGAGAACTCCGTCATGCGGATATAATCCGTTTCGGTTCCAGTAGTGAAGCAAAACCAGCCAACGGACTCCGGGGTTATCCCCTCGTAAATGTATTCGTCATCGGATGCCCGAAGCAATTCTATAAATGACTGATTCCTACCACCTGGTGAACATAATACGGTGACATCGACAGTGTTAAAGTTTTCAAGAGAGCTTTTTTGAAAAAGAAAAGACAAACTCTAAAGATTAATAATGATAATGAGAGACATGAGTGGAATGGTTGGAAGGGGATGAATGGACATTTTGATTTGGAGGTTGATAAACCGGGATTTATTAAAGGAGAGATGTGTAGATACGAGTACAAAGCGAATGGGGGGGGGGGGGGGGGGCGGGGGGGGGGGGGGAGAAAAGAGGAAGGGGGGGGGGGGGGGGCGAGAGAGAGAGGGGAGGGAGGAAGTGGGGTAGAGGGAGAGAGAAAAAGTGGGGTGTTGTTGGGGCGAGACATGGTGAATTGGACTGAAAGAAGGGTAGAGAGAGTGGGTGTTCGGACGATAGAAAAAGGAAGGTATGTGATATTGTGACACAAAAAAAGATACAAGAAGTAAGATTTTAAACTCCAACCTCATAGCCTTAATCCATTTCTTATAACCGTAGAACCTACTTCATATGAAAAGGTTAAGAAACATAAGATAACTTTCATATATACGTAATAACAGTTACCAC
The DNA here is from genome assembly GCA_003991915.1 of Elysia chlorotica. NCBI lineage: Eukaryota > Metazoa > Mollusca > Gastropoda > Plakobranchidae > Elysia > Elysia chlorotica. Next base: position 266,111 of record RQTK01000612.1, on the reverse strand, counting down.
AGAAACCTTTCTACTTTCTTATGGACAAGCTATTGGTACGTACGTTTTGAGCCTAGATACCCCCCCCCCCCCCCCCCACCCTTCCACCACCGCTTGTCAGCTCCCATCCTACACATCTTTTTGTCCTCGATCTCTCCCCCCCCCCCCCCCCACCCCCAATTTCATCCTGGAATTGAACTCGTATAATATGACTATTTTTGCATGCTGGATTTACCACAACCCTCCCTTACCACTTACCAGATCGTTTAATGAGCATCATTCTCTCCAAGCAAGGCATTCTAGGGGACGTCACGTCTGCCCAAATAGATCCAGGGTGAAAGGAAATCTCAAATTTCGATTTGCAGAATTTGAGAACCTCACTCCAGGGCTCATCTTGCACAATCATGTGACGTGATCTTAATCTGGTGAAAAAGAATACTTCGGATAAAACGTTAAACTCTTAAAGTTTAAGGGCTCTTTAAACATTAAAACAATAAAATTCCTTTTACCAATGTCTTATTCATTGATATTCTTTAAAAAAACGATATGGGTTTTGGATTGACAGCATAATGAATTATTAAATAGACAGGGAGTGATGGATAGTGAGATATCAAATTTTTTTTAATAAATTGTATAATAGGCTTATGCATCTAATGCATTGTATATGGACGTGTAGATTACTATATGAAAACAATGATTTGTAGATAGCTAGAATTCATTACATTAGATATATGTTGGTCCATATGTCTCGCAAAAACATATTGGCTCGTAAATACAACGGTGCGGAAAGTTACAAGCTGTCTTAATATAGAAAAACAAAAAGGCTTAGAGGAACTGTAAACTGTCGCGACGTTGTACTTACACCCCATTGACAAAAAAGGTAAAGCACCTACTTGACACGGCTAACTCACTTCGTCATGCACTGCATGAGAGCCTCCCCATCTCTGAAGGTGATCTCTAGGGATGCGGGCACGGCGCCTGCAAACAGCGTCCCGAACAGGATGATGGTGGCCTCCAGAGACATGGGCACAGTGGTCACCACGTAGTCGCCGGGCAGCACGCCCTCCTGCTTCAGCAGGTACGCGAACCTGTCAGCGTCAGTCATGATTAAGCATTGTGCTATTTATATACATCTATGTGATTAAGGTGTGGGTTTTGGAGGAGAGGGTATAGCGGGGATGTAAAGCCTTTTTGGTGATAGAAATTGCAACAAAATTAAAATATGGAATCGCCAACAGATGAGTTGTGTATGGTATGATCCATCTTTTTACGATACAAACAGAACGCACTCATGCTCACAAAAGAACCAAACGTTCTTCAGCTTCTCTCCTTATTACGTCGTCTCCCTTCTTTTTTTAATCTCTTAATCTTATCCCTCAGTTCACTGTCACAATAGTATATTATATACCGTTGTTTTGCTAATAAAAACATAGTTTATACGTTTAGGATCCCATCTTCTTCAAAAAGAACAAAAAAATGAGGCTTGGGGCTCGCACATAAACTTGTGTGTGTGGACAGGAATAGCCTTTTAGCTGTAGACGAAGACACGTTATTTTGTAGGCCCTATTGTCTTTGCTGTGCAATTCATTTTATCTTCTGGTCGTTGAACAGGGTCTTTCATGGGAATCTATATGTTTGACCAGGTGAATATCTTTATTCTCCCTCCCCCCTCCTCTCTCTCTCTCTCTCTCTCTCTCTCTCTCTCTCTCTCTCTCTCTCTCTTCTCCTCTTCTCTCTATTCTTCCCTCTCTCTCTCTCTCTCTCTCTCTCTCTCTCTCTCTCTCTCTCTCTCTCTCTCTCTCCCTCTCTCTCTCTCTCTCTCTCTCTCTCCCTCTCTCTCTCTCTCTCTCTCTCTCTCTCTCTCTCTCTCTCTCTCTCTCTGTGGTTTATGCCACTGCCCATTTGTACAAATATTTGGATTCAGATGTAACGGTCTGATTTGATGACTTTCTTCATTTAGTAACCGCTGTATACTTATTTCATCTCACCTTATGTTCTTTGCTTTAATATTACATTTAACATTTTAGATTTATTCATATACTTTGACTAAATAAGTCCCTCAAAGATACTGAATTAGATGGTGCTCCACGAAACAAACGCAAACAGTAGGCTAATATTCAAGACGTGGCTCTTTGCATCCAACATGTCACAGTATCTAGCATTGTGACCTGAGATCGCTTTCACTCCTAATTAAAAACATGTGCTAATCAGCCAGATACACAGCTGTAATATACATGCACACACAATATTTTCTTTCATTTCATAGACAATCTTGTCAGAACACAGGGAACTTTTATGTGTTGTTTGTTTGTTTGTTGTTGTTGTTTTGTTGTTGTTGTTGTTGTTGTTGTTGTTGTTGTTGTTGTTGTTGTTGTTGTTGTTGTTGTTGTTGTTCTGTCTCTTACTGTCCAGTGCCAGCAGCTAGGCTATATCGTGGACGGGGCATATCACACGTTAAAATCACTCTAGATTCCCCCACCTGGCACTGAGGGTGTAGAGCTCCTCCATGTTGAGCGACGATCTGACCATCGCCTCGTCATAGGTGACCACCGCTTCCAGCTGCGGCATCGTTCGGCTCAGCTCCTGCAGTTTGTGGTTCCACGTCATCTCGTCGTGAGCCATCGTCTGTCCTCTCCGGAATACGGGAACGCCAGAAGTTACACACTATTGATCTTGGTGCCTCGAAACGTCTTTGAACTGGATTTACACGTGAACGTATTTTTAAATATTTGAATTGAAAATGCTTATAACGATGTTGGTAAAACTCGTAGAATGTCATTAATTTGATTGAAATGCACTTTTCTTGATGTAAAAATACATCATCATAGTAAAACACTAATCACCCTTTTTATAACCCTTCCATAACGGAAGAAACATGGTTAGGTAATTATACAGTTATAGTGTTCTATGCATCTTCCTCTAGATGTGCTCTAGTAAAAAAAAAATATGTTGTAAAATATTTCAGACTTGGCATCTAAACATAAAAATTAAACCTTACAAAATACTTAACTGTTGCCGTTAGTTGCCCTTTTATTGTGCATAGAAACACAAGAGACCAAACGACACTCACATAAGTTAAAACTTTGATGTTTTGAGATTATCGCAAAGATGCGGCGCGTACACTTTTCTTTAAAAAGTTGCTAGTTAATCAAACTGGATAAAGGAGTAATCTATGTTAATATTTTTCTCAGTTATGATATTTTACCCTAAAGAAATTAACGTTTTCCAGTCATTATATACAATCACTGTAGAAACTGAAAAAATCTAATCCATGACATAATTCCTTCAAAAGGATTTGAATTTGATTTGAAAATAGACATTAAAGTATAATGCGTTTGGTAATGTTAAGAAAGGACTGATTCGTGTACTTCATGGTGTATATCCATTTATTTTAAAATTTCAAGCATGTAGTCATTATATTTGAAAATAGATATCCTTATACTTCGTAACTGCAATGTTTATGCTTGATTTTTTACTTATTCATCCTTTCAAAGTAAAATAATGTATATGTTAAAATAACAATTTGCGTGTCTAGAGACTCGAGGGGAATACATGTATACTTTGGTCACATTATCACATCTCAAATTCGATCTATAGTATGAGTTAAAAGACCTAGACAGTTTATTTTTCAATACACTCCTCTAACGAACATAATTCGCATTGTGATGAACCGTCTTACCTGTAGGTGAAACGCCACGAAAGTCCTGACAGAAGACAAATTTTGACTTTGTCCAGGATGGTTTCTGATTTTAACACATGCCCAAGTGTCCACAGAATCCATTTAAACGCACTCAAATCAGATCTGTGAAAATTCTCGGAAGGTATGAAATCAAGGTAACACACATTAGTATTATTATGCTAATTGTATCAGATAGACCAGAATGATGTACTATAGTTACTGCGCAACCATAAGGGTTTGAAAAGGTGCGGGGCGGCATCTGTTGCATGGTTCTGTGTCCGTACACACTCGCACGTACATAAATTGACCAGCTAAACTAACGCAAGAGACAACATTAACCAGCGCGGCCATTAAACCTGAAAGATGACACCCACTCTAATATTAAACGGTAATCGAATAGCCACCGTGTGCTGGTTACTTCCCAAACTCTCCAAACCACATATGCAATGAATTGAAGTCTCGACAAATATCTTCTTACACATTTTTTCAAGCAATTGCTACTATGCCGAACATTTGAATATAATTGAAGTGTTTTTATTTCATTTGGGCGATGGGCAACTAAATTATTTTTGTAGTTATCTTCCTCAAATCGTCAACTTGGATATTGTGTCAAATGATTAAATTATTTAAAAATTTCAACACACTTTTGATATCACCACTGTATATTATAACAATGCTTATAACTGGGTTTTGTTGGTGTTTGTGAATTTCAGCGACAATAAAAGTTCTGGAGGGTCTACATTGAAATCAAAGCAGAGATTGGTTAAAAATCACCCAGTTACTACAATGAACATAACACTATGAAAAACGATATCCCCTAAACTACTTTCAGCAAGCACTGTAAGTCTGCATTGTCGTAAAGTGTGTACTAGAATTGTTAGATATATTGTGATAGGCGATACCTGTCGTCATTATTGGGTAATTTTTGTTTACCTTGAAAGTAGAAAGTGTCACAATAAGTTTCATTGATTTATAGGTTAAAAAATGGAAGTCACCAGGAGTGAAAACACATGCAGTTTTCTACCGTCGATCAAAACATTCGAAAGTGTCGAAGCAGCCTTTCTGACCTTATCACCAGCACCAGACTACGTGTTTTAATCGTTTGCATCATTCTACAGATCTGCACCCTCGAAGAAAACACCTGAAACATCACAACATTTTAACAGAGATATAACAAGTCATATTCCAGCTTAGAGCAGAAACAACACATTTCCTTATTACATGTGGTTTTAATCTACATTTCGAATCTACTACGAGGTCAGGTGTCCTTCGTTCCAAAGAACTCCTAGATGAAATCGGTGTTCTACAACATGTAAAACACCCTACGCATAAGTCCAACCACATATTGGACTTTCAGATTTCAGCCTTACAAGAGTCTCAGTATTTGACAAACTGATCTCTGACCATGTTTTGATAACCATAGACACTATGCTTCCAAAACTACCAAAGAGAAAGGAAATATTTCATTCCAGGAAAGATATAAATGAACTGTCTTTTAGGAGTGCGGAAGAACTTAGATCAAATTGTCAACATGACTGTAGAAAACTGAAACTATGCAAAAGATAAAGCACTTGATACACATGCACCTTTAACATCAGAGACAGTGTCACAGCTACCTTGTTCACCCTGATTCGCCTTTGAGATTAAACCGGCAAAACGCAAAAGATGTCAAGATGAGCGGACATGGCGCAAATCAAAATTACATGTTCACAGAGACATCTTTAAAAAAGTAAAATTTAGTAAAAACTATGTTGCAAAATTGGTACATGAACTAAAACGTGATTTTTTTGCTAAGACCCTGAGTTCTATAAATTCTTGTAGTGAGGAAAAACGTGTTATATTTTCAAAAAGTGACATATTTTTGTCTTATTTTTATCGGAAAATTGAGCACGTCAGATATAGTTTTAAAAATGAAACTGAGTTGTTACCACACAAGAGTACTTTTAAATATAAAAATTATATGAGTTTGGAATGTTATCTGACACTAAGGTAGGAGATCTGATTAAGGATTCACCTCTTAAATCATGTGAACTACACCCAATTTCTATGCTATTTGTAAATTTGGTATTGGCAACTTGCGATCCTCTATCACACATGAGTTATAGATGTTTCTTTGACCAGCAGTGTTGTGCCAGACTCTTTCAAAAAGGCAATTGTAAAAACTCTAATTAGGAAGCCTGGACTGGATGTGAATGACATTTCAAATTTATAGACCTGTGTCTATAGTGTAAAAAAGTGTTAGAATAATCAGTACTGAAGTTAGTTATGTGGCATATAGAAGTAAATGATTTGAACGAGAACTTTCAATCAGCATACAAAAAGCATCACAGTACTGAGACTGTCATCCTCGGAGAAGTGACGATATTCTTCTAGAACTTGATGGAAAAAAAAGAATGTGTACTTGTTCTCCTGGGCTTGTCTGCTGCATTTGATACTCTGGATCAAAGTATTTACCAAATAATTAGAGCAAACTTTTGGTATTACAGGAGATGCATTTTTATGTTTTCGGTCCTATCTCTCGAATAGAAATCTCTTAAAGTCAATGATATCTGCTCTAATTTCCAACTGCTTGAATTTTTTGTTGTACCCCAAGGATTTGTTCTGGGGCCCATTTTTTTCACATACACCCAACCTCTAGCTAATACTTTAAAGAAATTATGATCTCCAATACCTTCAATATGCTGCTTGTATTCAGTTTTATAAATCACGCGAGCCTGGAAATCTTGATACGATGTTGAAAAAAATGGAACAATGTGTAAAAGAAGTAAAGAAATGGATGGATGATAATAAATCTAAATGTAATAATGATAGAACAGAAGTTTTACTCATATTGAACCTAACTCGTATTCTTAAGGAACTACACTGGCTACCTGTCGAACAAAAATTATACGATGTAGTATAAATCGGCACTGTTTTGTTATTTATCTTTATACGATATGCCACCAAAGTATCTGTCAGAGGGCATAACTTTGTATAAGCCTGTAAGATCATTAAGATTATCTGCTGATAACACCAGTCTTACGATGCTTTTAACGAACCTGAAAAGTAATGGCGAAAGAGCTTTTAGACTTAATAAACCCAACGTTTGGAAAAATGTCCCACTAGAAGTGCTGAAATATGCCACATTGTCTCAATTAAAAAAAGGGAGCACTTGTACTCGTATAAATGCTTTAAGTGCCACCTATGTGTATGTTGTATTATTATTATTA
>RQTK01000612.1:222504-250561 GCA_003991915.1 Elysia chlorotica | reverse complement strand
CGTCGTTTTTTTTAGAGAAAAGATTTGTGTCAAATTCGGAAATACAGTCAAATGTTTTGCTATGGGTTTTTTTCTTTGTGTTTTTTTGTCGGGTGTTTTCTGGTTTTCTTTTTTTTTTTTTTTTAGGTTGAATATTACGACACATTAACCTAAAGAACATATTTTTTTTTAATTGAGTGCCTTTTCGAATTTAATACAGCATACGGCCTTTGCACAGTGCTGGCACTGAAATTAGAGCAAGATTTTCGTTTTTTCTCGTGATCGCTTTACGTTTATAAAGTTATACCCTTGTACTTGACACATATTTAATAAAGATAACTAATATAATTAATTTGGTATAGTGTTGGCAATGAGATCAGCTACACACGGCGTGCTATCGGCTCGCGTTAATCAAGCAATGCAGTTCAAGTGTCGAACATGATATCACATCTTGATGTCCACCTAAACCATAATTGTAGCTTAGCGCCCATCGTGGATGTGATTGAATAACGAACGTAAAGTAAGACACTGAGTTATAATTATGTGAAGCTGGTCTCTTTTTTGCTCTTTATAATTTAAAAATGGCTACTTAAACACTGATTTCTATGTTCTCAATTTAAGTAGTTGTAGAAACAGTAAGAGAAGAAGAAGAAGAAGAAGAAGAAGAAGAAGAAGAAGAAGTAGTAGTAGTAGTAGTAGTAGTAGTAGTAGTAGTAGTAGTAGTAGTAGTAGTAGTAGTAGTAGTAGTAGTAGTAGTTGATGTTATTGTTATTGTTGTTGTTGTTGCTGCTGGCGAAGGCAATTAGCAGTAGTACCAGTAGCACCAATAGACTAAAATTAGTAGAAATAGTAGTGATAGCAACAGTTTTTGTCAGATTACATTGCACATACTGTTTTATTAAGTTTCGCCCTCGTTTAAAAAAAAAGTTCTGTAAACATGTCAATAATTATGTCTATGTCTATCCTCTTCCTCTCCGCCTTTGTTACTGCACGCACTTTTGTATTGACATCTATGTCGCTGTTCAGTCTACCGACTTGTAAGCTTTGTTAATAAAAGTATCTATAATCTTGCATCGTCTCCTGTTCGTTCATTTAAAATTTGTTTATAAACCTCGAACCCTAACGTAACACCAATATTATTGCAGCGGTACGTAACAGTCTGCATTGAGGCACATCTGTTATTTATTATGAAAGTTTAGTTTATCGACTTTTTCCCACTTAATCATGTAAATAATTTTGTAGATACAATAATCCATTGTCTCTTCATGCAGGCTGATTTGATGGACCTCGACCTTTGCCTCATGAAACAACTCTTGATATTGAATGAGGAGATAGAGGACCTCAAGTGGCGGCGGCGGTGTGCATGGGCAGACAACTGTAGATCTTCTCAAGAAGGCAGCTGGGATATGATGCAGTCCGCGGCATCTCTTTCAAATACACTCGAGGTAAACGTCCGTAGCAATTGCCACAGTCTTTATTTAGAAATGTGAGTCGTTGATCTAAAAAAATTTAAACCTTTGCTATGCTGAAAATGATGATTTGTCGTTTTTTGTTTTAATTTGGTTTTAGGTCGCTTTCCTTTATATTACCATGTACCACTTCAAATATACAAGTGTAAACAGTTCTTATACAACGGCCTAATTAGCATAGTTGGTAAAAGATGTTTTAGTTTTCTCTACCATACCAATAATCCATTTCAATTTTTGTTAAATCTCTGTCTACCAGCCTGCCCTTAAATTCTCCACTCCATCGAGCCTGTCCTTGCAGCTGGATGGAGATGAGTCCTTACGTTTCTCCGTGTATGATGATGATGACCAGAACAACACATTCAACAGAGGGAAAAGACAACAGAACAAGCATCTTAGAGTTATGTGTATGCCCGCCACTGATCGAGGATCTGCCACAACATCGCCCTCTGAACCTGACGACACGAATAAAACTGAAACAAGACATCACCTGCAAAGGAGAACCCAATCTGAAGGACCCCAGTCCACTAAGAGGATCTCCGCAACGTGTGATAGTGCAAAACTTACACAACTACAGAGTAACCATGTATTAGCCAATTGTAGGGAAAATAAAGGTCATCCCATGGGACATGATGATTCTGTGACAAATTCAGAAAACAGACTTAAAGTGTTTCCAAATCAAGATCATATTCCTGTCCGTGTTGATGAAATAAGTGACAAACATTCAAGCGGATCGCCAAACTTGTCTCGATGCAAAACAGGCGTAAAGCACAAGTCACACAATCTTGTTCTGGGAAACGTCCCTCGGACTCCCCCTCATTCTGTTATATACAGAAGCCAGAACTGTTATGGCAAATTAGACTCTTTTAGCCCATCTCAGTCGGTAACAAACTCAGGGGCCTCTTGTCAGTGCATTTCAAGCAGCAATCACCAAACCAAAACTACAAATAACCCGAGAAACAATGATGACTGTAGGCCCACTAGAGTCGTCTCGCAAGAGCTACCAGGTCCAAGTGAAAGAACTAATACTGCCAAAACTAGTTCTTTTAATACATCCCTCCTACAAACAAGCGTGGTTAAATCTAATACTGGACTTGATCCTCCTAAGCCACCGGACCTGAGTTCAGGATCAGGACAAAACTGTCCCGTACCAGGACATCGAAAAAAGAGTAGAGGCAGATTTAACTTTAAATCTTCCATGGCTCATACCAAGATCCCATCTAGCAGTGCGAGCACACATCGACAGGCAAGGAAAAAGACCAAAGGAACAAACAATGTTACAACCGGTGATGCGGAATCTCATGACTCAGGAATCAACGATGTCTTTACTTAAGTTTTGTAATGTGCGGTATTTAAGTTGTGTGTATATGTATTTTTGTAGCGTGTGAGCGTACATGTAACATAAATCATTTCAAATTCTAAAAACGTCATTTTATAGTGTTAGAGATCATGTAGTTTTAACGGGAATTTTAGAAAATGGCAACAGTTTAATAATGGCCTTCTGGAAAAAAATAAATAAATAAAGAACCGCTGTACTCTCTGGAGAACCAAGTCCAAATTACTGGGCTTCAAGAGAGTCAACTGTGAGAAGAAAATAGATTGATTGCAAATCATTGACGAAAGTTAAAGAAAAAAATACACGTCAGAGGGAGAGGGAGAAAGAGAGAGAAAGAGAGAGAGAGAGAGAGAGAGAGAGAGAGAGAGAGAGAGAGAGAGTGTTCCTCAGGCACAAATGTATTTGCAGTCATAGGCCGTTATAGTCAATTCTATAACATAGGTTCGCAATAACAACCTTAGTTTTTTGGTTTTGTTTTTCTTTATATACACGAAAGAAATTATTTGAACAAATTATGCACCATATTGATCTCTACATGTGCAATAAAAAGTAAAATGAACAAATAATGCTTAAAAATAAAGCTGTAAATGTCATGCAATAAATAAAAATTTTATGAACAAATGTACGTAAATTGTATCTGTTTTAACGTGATGGCACGCAATATATAATCTTATATGGACATTTATGATAAAAATGATGAAATGAAAAGTAAAGTTCTTAAACGCTATATGAATGCATAAAAATATGTCTCTTGAATGACATAAATCATTTACATTGGAATATTACCAATCACCCTATGGGTGTATTTGCACTAAAATAGATTGGTGTTTCTTTAGATTTTTTTTTGTATATTAATTTTTTAAGTCGCCCTAAAGATGGTGAAAATCCTAAAGGTTACCACCTTAATAATAAAAAATGTTCCCCAATGAACCCGACTTTTCTAAAGCACCACAAAATCAATTAATCAAATAATAAGTTATTATCATGTAGTGCCGTGCTGGTTGGCGTTGGCGACCATGTCCCTCCACATCTCTCTGTCCTCGCATTTCACAATAGCCTACGAATTTCGCTGGTTGTGTCCTGACTTTATTGAAAAGATTTAATCCGGTGCCTGCTTCTCTTAAGACATTTTAGTTTGTTTTTCTCGTTGCACATGAGACTTTGAGAATTCTTCGGATGAAGCGCGTCTCAGTTGCTGTGATACGTCTCTCCAACAGTTTGTTAAGTGTCAATTCCGTTCAGAAGAACTGGGTGTCCATGTATAGCACCTGAGCACTCGTCGTCTCACCTTAAGGTTCAATTTCCTATTAGTAAGAATAATTATGTTTCATTGGTATATTTGGCGTCTCCTATTCTTGTCTTTATTTCGATTTTGCATTTACCGTTTTCTGTTATCATCGCCTCTAAGCATTTGAATTTTTCATCTGACGTAACTCATAAGTTCAAGTCCCTACTTTTCATTTGCATGTGGGAATAACTTTTTGCCTGGACACCTGTTACCTTGTCTCTGTCTTTTTTGTTTGTTTGTTAAGGCTCTCCCTCTCCTCGTGTCTTTTCTATAAGGAGAGTGCCGTCATCGTACCTAGCTGATGTTGTTGATGATTAGTAGAAAGTAGACACAAAAAACCGACACTTTATCTGTACAATCCACCGCTGAAATGTTTTAAAAGCAAATAATTATATCATTACTGGCTCCATTTAGGGCTATTAAAAAAAAAAACAAAGGGATCGGTTGTTTTAATGTTCATTTTAGATTTAAATAAATCTAAAATAGACCTAAATTTTTATAACTGAGGTATAACGCTGCCATTAATTATCGCTCTAACCGACTCATTGCATTTTATGTCCTTTCATTTATACCTCAACGTGTTGAAAAGGTATAACTGTTTGTTTGTTTCTTTCTTGATTTTTTTCAAAACCAAAAATGCATGCAGGTTCCTTTCACAAATACCTTCGTTTCTGCTCTCATAAGCGTTAGATTATGGACATTGATGACTGGCTTGGAAAAGTGGTGCAGAGGTTTTCTGGAAGTTGGTCCAAAAAGGATCCGCCATGGCGATGATGGGGCTAACCTACCATCACCGTTTTCACAATCAAGGGGAAAAACGACGATAGTCACACACAAAAAATGTTTGTTTAAGTTAGTTTCATTATGCGATTACCCCCTTGTTAAAGATCGTTAATACATAACTAATTTTGGCTAAAACGACCGTAGTCCTCAAATATATAATTATTTTAAAACGCCATCCAGTGACAGAAATATAGACTTTCAAAATTAAAAATTTAGTTTCCTCAAAGCCTAGAATCTGTGACTACCGTCTTTTCCCCCTATGCTCTTGTTAAACATCGAAAATCTTACTCCATCTTTTTCAATAGACAAGGGCTGATTAATTAGAAAACTTTTTTATCTTTCAAATTTTGACTTTCCCAGTGTCAGAACATTTGATTAAAAATAAAACAACTTACATTCAAAACTCGATATCATAACAAGTAACAGTACCGTATACGCACTAAGAAAAAACAATTAAAAAGCGTGAAAAGAAGAAATAAACAACGACAACAAAAACAAACAAATAAAAAAGTTAATGATGAAATGGTTCATGTTACGTTAACGTTTCATAGGCGTTTCTCACAGTTGGAGAGTGTGAGTGATTTTCAGCAGACTGCTGCGTGTTTTTTTTTTATCTGTGCTGAAAATGTTAGCGCCCGATTTGTTTCTCACTCACTTTAAAAATACGTTTTGGTTTCAGCATACCACGAAATCGTGGTCCCTCCGTTCGTACACAATTAGGGCCTTCAATAATAAATTAGTAGATGCATTCAATGAATCAAATATTCAAAAATATTTTACGCCCTTTAAATCTTTTTTTTTTTTGTGTTGTTTTTTTGTTTGTTTTTTTTTTTTTGCACAGAAACATTAAGAGACGATGACAAAAGCACAATCATTCTCGAAATGAGTACACAGATAAAATTTTATACACAGATTCTGGCTTAAAACAGTTTTGTAATGTAGTCCATCCCTGTACAAACATCAACTGTATGACTCTTTCACTAACTCTAAAAATGTCTTAATATCAATTGTGGTAAAAACATGTAGGCCTAGGCCTACAAAGAAACCTATTAGGCCCATCTTTATATAACTTAATTTGCACGAGCACGAGAGACAGAGGGAGATAGATAGATAGATAGATAGATAGATAGATAGATAGATAGATAGATAGATAGATAGATAGATAGATAGATAGATAGATAGATGGATAGATAGAAGGATAGAGAGAGAAAAGGGGGAAGGGAGTAAGGGAGGAAGAAAGAGAAAGGGAGAACTCAACGGACAAACACGCAGGCAAACACGGAAAAATAAACAGAGGATAAAATCAAAACAAGTTCCTTGACTAAGTCTTCAAGTCTTCACCTGTCGGTACAACACCAATCTGTTCTGTATGTGTGTGTGTGTGTGTATGTGTGTGTGTGTGTGTGTGTGTAGGCGCAAGGACATCCTTAAAAAAAGCAACAGACAGTTATTGCGTAGGCCTTTTTTGAAATGTCTTCTTTTCCAGACAAGTCTAGAATGGAAACCGATAGCAATACATGCATTTTTCAATTCTAAATAAAAGAAAATATCAAATTATAAATCTATACAAAAGTAAAAGAACCTAATTACAAGAAATTAGGTCTGAAACAAGTATTATAACAGTAGTAGGCCTATTATGCCAACGCTTCTTTTGTAGAAAAATAATCAATTTTGGAAACCTGGATCAGTCGCTGTGTGCCTAAAAATAATACCCTGTGGGTGTTTTATTGTCCATCTAAGATTTAAAATCACAATAGTTAGAGATTTACTATCTAGAGACTTTCATGTTGGCCCTACATGTATAACGTCTATGATAATAACAAGGAAAATAATGTTTAAAAAACGAAAGCAGTTACACTACAGTATCAATGTGTGATCAACATAAAATCTTTGGTGATCAAAGATCTATGAAGTCTGTCTAATTAGCTTCGGTAAAATTCAAGGGAATGAACTCTTCTAATTTTTGTGTGGAAATCTTTTGTGAGTGAGGAGAAATTCTAGGTTAGCTTCGGTAAAATTTAAGGGAATTAACTCTTAAATGTTTTGAAATGAGCTAAAGTAAAATTTACTCTTTTCTAAGTGAGGAGATTTTTTCGATGTTGGCTAATGTCAAATTCAAGGGAATTAACTCTTTTAAATTTGTTTGGGAAATCTTTTTTAAGTGAAGAGATTATCTTGGTTGCAACTGTAAACAATCTTGATAGCCTAGGTGACTGATCATGTCATGTCAGCATAGTACTACTAATCGAGATTCTGAAATCATCTACATGTTATCTCATGTACGTGCAGAGCATTTGACCCGAGCATTTTTTAAAAACAATAAATGCCTTCTTATCAAATCAATATCTAAATCTAGCTCTAACCCAGATTGAATAGCAATTAGATCTAAATAGATCTACTATCTAGACTCAAGATTTAGATAGTTTTAGCAGTTACACTACAGTATCAATGTGTGATAAAAAAATCTATGTATCAATCAGAAATCTTTTACGCAAAAAACACTATAAAGATGAAAAAGAGTGAACTAAATAAAAAAACAAAATCAGCCAACTGATTCTCGAAACGAAAAAATTAATGTTGTTTTGTTGTGCCGAATCACTGCCGATTCATTGCCATCATTGGCTTATTGCCGAATGAATCTAAAGACAAAATACTGAATATATCTGGTGGATCAACAAAGTTTGCTTGTTGAAGTGGGTTACATCACTTAAAGGAAATCATTGTTTCTCCAGATCTAGATCTATATCTATATTGCATTCCTCTTTTACATAGATCTAGATCTAGATTAGATTTTAAAAATCTAAACATCTAGAGACTAGATTTCTAGATCTAGATTCTAGATTAGATTCTAGATCTAATCTGGATATCTAAAATTCTAAATCTAGACAAACCCAAGGGAGCTCTAGATCTAACAATTTTTTTTTTAATATTTGTTTTTCAATCTATCTAATCACATACAGATGTAGATCTAGATCTAGTCAATTATCAATCTGCTGTCCGTACTAGTGCTGACGTTGGACGTTAAACCAACTCAAACCGTACTTACAACTGAAACTTTAAACTAAAGTAAAAGAACTGGATTAGATCTAATCTAGATTTTTTAAAGAACATTTTAAAGTCGTTTTCCACCGTTTAACGACGGTGCAGAAAAACTGGCGTTCTTTTCCACCGTTTATAGAAGGTGGACAAAAACTGGCATTCTTTTCCACGTCTCATGAAAGGTTGAAAACCTACATACATATCTTTACACTGTTTATATGGGATGTGTTGCATACTGATAGTTTTATGCAGAAATGAAAAGAGTAAAAATGGTTTGCAAAATAAGTATTCTGTTTTATTGAATTCATTACAAGTAGGCCCCTACTTTTTAAAATACTGTGTGTTTTATGGAATTTAGTTTTGTGACTTCAAGTCTTTATGAAAATATGGCAGTCAATTTTTAATTGGACTATGTAGGGTTCAAAGTTTTTATCAATAAATAAAACCAAATTTAGCAAATGCTATACAATGTGTTATAATGAAAGCAACAATAAAGTGTAACCGGGTAATCTTACAATTTTCTCGGCAGTTGGCCTTAGAGGTTTTGTCTTAGTTGTTTTTTAGTTGAATAATAATGTCTTCTGCTGCACAAGATGAGCATGGTAAGCTTTCTAGCTACGCAGTTTCTCTATGAGCTGCCAAGAAGAATTAAATTTCAGTGGCACCAGAGCGGTTTTCTTTTGAAATGTGTCTCAGAATGAACGAAGATATATCCATATAAGTTTATGACTCTGACATATATTTATATACTGCTATTAAAATAAAAATTAAAAAACTTCAAATTTTAATAAGAATGTGATGATATGATAGTATATAGATAGATTAATTTCCACGCTTTGAAGGTCGTTGACAGCCAGATGGCCAATCTGAGTCTGGTACGAGTGACTGGGTGTGAAAAAATAGGGTTTGGCAGTACTGTTCACCTGGTTAACTGTTGCTCTGAGTGTTGCTTTGTTATCGCCTATATTTTTTTTAATTATTATTTCCAGTTATAAGATCATATAAAACAAACAAAAAATTAACAATACCATAGACATTTGAATTTATTTCTACAGACCAATTGTTTTAATTCATACTCTTCCATACAGTTTAATGACTATTGAAACTTTCACCATTCACTTCTCACTGCTGACATTTAACCCAACAAATATCTTTATAAATGCAGCACTTGTGGAGCGAGTGTTTCTACGCATTGGTTCTGCAGAAACTGATGAGCAATTACAGACGGCTTTGGGGAAGTTTCTGGCCCCTTTGCTTCTTAAACTCAACAGTCCTGATGAAACAGTTAGATCAAAGGTATTTTTTTTTTATTACGATTTGCCTTGCTACACAATTTTTATTGTAATGAAATCATCTATGCAAATGGCTCTAAACTTTTAAAAGAATAACCTGCAAGTTTAATGGTAATGGAAAAAAAATTGACACTTGAGATTTTTATAAATGAATGATATGATCCTAAAAAGACAATAGTGGTAAAATGTCAATCATAATATTGCTTTTTTCAAAATTCCTTATCATACATATTTATTCTGTGTTCAAATAAAACTACAGGTACATAAAAAAACTGTTTGTTATTTTTAGAGCGACACTACATTTTTTGTTGTTTTCATAGTTTTATTCTTTCCTGAAATAACTCCTGACAATATAACCTCTGGGTAGTGTCCATTGCTCTTTTAGAATATTGGCTGATAATTTTATTCAGGTATTGAAGCTGCTGGCTCATATTAAAACTCGCCTGAAGAGCAGAAGCCAGATCCAACTTCCTCTTGATGCTTTGCTGACGCAGTTTGAGGATCCAGATGCAACACCATTTATCACAGTTAGTATCTACTAGGTTTCTTATAAGGAACTTTCTTTCTTTCTTTGACTTTGATTACAATCTTACTTTTCGTGTAAATCTAAACCTAGCTGTACTGCTTCTATCCTATTTTTTAAATTTGTTTCTTTAAATCTCTTAATTTTAGTTTTCCATGGCTCCTTTAAAAAAATTTAGATAATGTAAATAAAAACTGGTATATATTAATCTGAATTGAACAGCTCTGTTTGGTTTCAGATACATAAAAATATCTGTTGTTCTAGTTCAATGCTTCAGGCAGGTTATAGGGCAATGTATACATTTTTTCATTGCTCTACTTATTGCATCCTGTTAAACCTTCAGGGCGCATCAACAGTGATCAAGCCTGTAAAGGTATGATTGAGGAAAAGGAATTAAGAACCATATTTGTTTATAACATTACGATTTTTTTTTCCTTCAGAATTTCACCATTTTGTATATAAAACTTGGATTCCCTCGAGTGGATCCAGAGAAACAGGCTGAGTTGGTACCTCTTTTAATCAACTGTCTACAGGGAAGGTCAATCAATCATCAAGACAGGTGGGTGTATTTTAGTTTTCTTTCACCAGGGAATCTTTTTTTTAAACTGCTTGTCTCACACAGTTTTTTGTTTTTGTTTTGTTTTTTATTTTTTAGTTTCTTTGTGCAATATTTAGTTTGCAATTGTACATTATGAGGAAGTTTTTTTTTTTTTTTCAACAGATTGCCTTTCCTCTAGTTTTAAATCATGTTTAATAAGGGTTTTACCTGTCACTAATTGGAAGCATTGCACATACATTTTACCATAGATACTATCTCTGAGCTAATTAATTAAAGCTTACTTTTAAAGAGTGAAAAAAATCTTTCGCTCTTATCTTACTGTTCTCTGTTTAGTTTATATGATAAATAAAAAAAAAAAAAACCCATTGATCTAAAAAATTGCTAGCAAATTTGAATTTTTGTATGTTTATGAACAGTATCCTAGTCACTACTGAGTTAGTTAAAAAAATATCTTGCGTGTGAAATGTTTTCCACTCTAATTTTTGTATCCCTATTCTCAAATTAGATCTCATATTTTGAGAGAGTGCTAAAACTGCCAGAGTCATAACTTAAACTAAAATAATTATAATAAGTTTGATTAAGCTCCTACAATATATATTTTTCTGTTACGAATTAGTTTTGAATAAACAAATCCCTTTTTAGTCTTTTTTTTTTTAAGTGCTTGTATTTGATTTATATGATCTAGCTCCAAAATTGTATTTCTCTCTGTGACAGCATTCTACAGCTTCTTACGCCAGCTTTGCAGTATGTAAAGATGCCAAAAAGTGAGGCTGATTGCCGGGCAAAGTTCCAATTGGCAGATAAACCAGTTGTGAAACAGTTGCTGTTGGAGTACTTTATGGATGTACTTCTTCTTCCTTATAAGTAAGAAGATCCTGATTGTTGTATTAGTTCATATTTTCATTCCTCTGTGAAAAATCAATGTTGGTTCTTTGAAGAGAAAAAATGAATTCTTGCAGTATTCAGTCAATTAATTGTATGCAACACTTAGTCCGCCTAGATTGAACAAAGAAAAATGATTTGATAATATCTAATTTTAATTTACTTGAGAGGTTTAATTAATGCTTTGTTAGTTTAAAAAAAAATTATTTATGTGTGTGTGTATATATAAGAGTAGAATGGCATTTTTTTACTGTACGTAGAGAAAAAACTTAGCTGAAAATATGAATAAATTTGCCATTGGTCTCATTACTAGTGATCCTTGATCTAGACCTACTAAAGATACTGTTACTCAATTTGTTGTTTGAAATTCTCCTCGATAGATAAGCAGCTGTACAAACGTTGGATATATCAATGTTTTCTGGGGATCTATTTTTTAAATTTTTTTATTACGAGTTATTATTTTTAGGTTCAGCAATATTACAGAAGAGACAGTTTGGTGATAGGTTCATAGTGCAGACCGATTCCTCTCCAAAATTATTGTAACTGTAAGAGTATCCAGAGATCAGTGGCAAAGAAGCATATTGTAGTACTTTCAAAATTAAACTTTCGATAAGGTTGCATAGACAGTGGCAGAATTAGAAACTGCATTTTTCAGTGCCTTGAAATAAAATGGCTTATGTTCATTCACAGTGCCCATGCATCAGTAATACCCCCACCTGCAGCAAATGGGGTTGATGGTGTAGCAGGGAGCCCTCAGCCACCAGCAGTGGCTCCCCCTCCAGGCCTTAGTCCCTCTGCCCTGAAGAGATTGTTAGGAGACAGTCCCATGATGCCAGAAGAGCTGGAGAAAGCTAAGTTGAGCATCATCAACTTTTTAGGTAGTGGTGTTGTTCAAGAGGAGGAGGTGGTGTGCCACCTCATTGTGGCATCATCAGACACAAGGCATAGGTACAATGAATTTTTATTTTTTTTATTTTGTTGAAATTCATTTCTTGTTATATTTTAAAGTTAGACTCTCATTTGAATTAGCCTTGTTGTACATTTTTTTACTGCTAGTTCAGAAACAGATAGGATTTATATTGCTAGCACATGTAGCAGTGTATGTTACTCTATGAATTATTGAAAATTGACCTGGCATAAAAATGTTCAAAAGTTTTTGTTATGTTAGAATCTGTTTATTTTAATTTTATTGTAGAAACTGTATTAAAGACAGTTTGGAGAAATGCTCTTAAATCTAATAATTGAAAATTGATCTGGTATAGAAATGTTCAAAAGTTTTCGTTATGTTAGAATCTGTTTATTTGAATTTTATTGTAGAAACTGTATTAAAGACAGTTTGGAGAAATGCTCTTAAATCTGACTAAGCATACAGTATGACTCTGATTCAACAAACTACATTGTTAATTTTTGATAGTTCATTGAACTTAAGTTCTTTAAGCCTTGTGTGGCTCTCTATTGCCAATAGCGAGTTTAAGCAATCATATTTGTAGTGTGTAGGAAAATGAAGCTTGCGCTACAAGGCGTCGCTTGGCTGAAAAGCTTTATAGCAGCGTAACCCAGAGGTTGACTTGTAGCTTTTGTTATTGTGTTCATTTTAAGTCTAAACAGTGTGGATGTAGATCTAATCAAATCTAGTTCATGTCACTATTATATATCAATGTGATTACACTGGTCTCAGTAACAGTAAAAAAGCAAACAAAAAGGATAATGAAATAACATCTGTACTCAAGATCCATACCCCAGCGAAAACTCGACAAGCGAGAAGAATGTATTTTGAAACCTCTTTTCGAAAGAAACAAATCTACTTTTAGGACCCAATCTTCTTTCAATGGACTAGAATTTGGAAAAAAATGCAAAAATAACTTCAGCTTTTTAAAACCAAATATTCATTGTGGATAAAAACATGTTTGAAGTGTCGACGTGTAGAAGGCCTTCTATGTTACATGCAAGCCAAATTTACCTGTAGCGTGTAGAGCTGACTTGTATGGAGAAACTAGGTCAGGGGAACCCCAAGCGGATGACATCACTGGGGCTCTACACGCTACAAGTAAGCTACGCCGGTCTGTGTGTAATACCCTATCTCCATTTCATTTTTGTACCTAGATGATGAGTCAATCACACCCCACCCATCTACCTACAACTCTTCCTTTGATTTTTCTTTCCCATCCACAATCACATCTCACATTTTAAGCGGGTGGCTTTAGTTCTCTTATCTCCTGTCTTGCTCGTTAGTCATCAGTCAGCTGCCTTTCCTCTCCCTCTCCCCTTTCTGCTTATCATTTTTCATTGTGACCCACCCCTTTACACATTATGTCAGTCCTTGCATATGGGAGTAGTGTTATTTTTTTGCGAGGGTCGGGCAGATATTTGGTTCCCAATTTTTTAAACTAGAATTATAGTGCAACTTTTTAAGCTTTCCGGCACTTCTGGTTCGTTGGACCCGAGGATGGGTGTGGCCTAAGTATTTTGGATCCAAGATAGTTCACTAAAGAAAAAGAAGAAAAAATCGGGGATATTTATCTGTTCTTAATGTAGCATTATCTTTAAGTCTGATTTCACTGTAATTGAGCTGTACTGTATATACTTTTGCCTACATTTTATTCTTCAAAGTATCTATAGATTATAATATTGTCATAATTATTTATTTCATCAAACTATTGAGATATTGTTTATTGATCTATAATCTTTACGCCTTAAGAAACAACAAAGTATATCTTGTCTACCAAAAAACCCCACTGGTTTGGACTGTTCTTTAGTTATCATATTTCTCTACTTTCAGTGTTGCCACATCTGCAGATATGGAAGTCAAAAAAATTACAGGGTGAGATCTTGTAAAAATATCAAAATATTTCAATTGCAGCTGCTTATGAACATATTATCTTTCTCTTGAAATTTTTTTTTTTTTTACATTTTTCAAAATCTTTGACTGTTCTTAAACATTTTTTGAATATCATGGATATGATATGTATTAGCGTTTAAATCAGCAAGATGTTATTTATACATTTTTGTTACTTTCAATTTTTCAGATTTATTTGACTTTTCTTTTTCCAGAGGTATCGACTGGAACTCGAGTGATATTTTAAACAAACTGTGTCAAATTTTCCAGGGCACTGTTATTGTTAAAGGAAAGGTACGTCTCACCAATGAGTTGATGTTCATCCAGGCCCATGTAGGAACTGATAAATATTACATGTAAAACCTTATTTCAGCCTGGAATGAAAATAATAAAAGTAGATGCGCAAATTGTTTCATATTCTCAAACAGTAACTGTTAATTATGCAGAAAAATATGTATTCCTTTTTCAAAATCCCTGCCTTCCTTGATATTGCTTCTCACTTTTTTACCAAATGAAATCCTCTATCGTTTATTTTAAAAGTAAAAATACATTTCCTTAATTGACTACAGTGAATATGTAGAGTAGCTGTTTGCTTTAATTTTTTTAATTGTTCTTGTATGAGTCAATGAATAAACTCTTGTGCTTTCAATGGAATGTCATATTTGTTCATGGCAGGCAACAGTAAAGCCAGAAGACAGGCGGAGTCCAGTGTTACCTCGTATACGGCTGAAAATATTTCCTATTTTCTTGAAAGCCAGAGAGGCCAGCAACATGTTTCCTGCATCATTGCAGGTAAAAACAAAAGTAACGGTAGTCCCATTCTATTGACAGAGCATTGTGAAAAAAAACTGGTTAGGATCACTTCTCGGTAAAATCTATGTAAAATTGTCATTGAAGGGGTAATAAATTTGAAACTCTCTTCCATAAATGTCTGATCTTTTAAAGAACCAGATGTTATGCTTTTACTATATTTCAAACATCATACTTAATATCATTTAGGAATTACTGCTCCAACTGTTATTTTATCTTATCATGTGATGCTTAAAAAATGTAAATCCTCTGAGTTATGAATACTAAATCCTGATTTTTCAGATGATTATCTCAAAATGTAACAAAAATGACTTGGGCCATTATTGCCATTATAAAATTGACATTTTATTCCATATTATGAGAGTATTACAAATTATGTCTTGAAGAGAAAATAAAAGAATCCTAGATAAGAATATGCTATGCAGAGAGTAAAAAGTAGAAATATTAATCAAGGTGTCTTTCTTTTCTCCACTTTTATTTTTGGTAATAGATTGTCTTTGACTGCCTTTTTGGGGCAAATCCCAATGCTAAGTTAAAGAGCATGGCAGTTCAATTTGTCCACCACATGTGTCTTAAGTAAGTGAGACTTGCACAGTCACTTTAACTTTCAGAAATAACATATCAATTTTCATTTAAAACATATTTTTGTTTTGTTTTGAGATAACAAAAAGTCAGATAAATGTTTTATAGCATCTAATCCTTTTTTTTAATAATGGTTATTGGAATAAATCTAAGAGGTTGCTGTTAGTGTATAGAAGGGCAATTGAGTTACAAGCAAAATATTTAAAATTGTGTGATTCAGTGTCTTCTTGATTTCTTCATTCGCAAATACAAAAAGATTTGAGATATTTAATTTATGAAAAATAAACACATAATGGAGTGAGAGAACCAGAACTATAAGATAAAGATCGCATATAATTTTTTTAATTGTCCTTCCAAGGAATTTTTTTCATAAGGCCCTTCTTAAAGATGTGCATTTTTTTAATATTTTTTTTTTACTTCTTCCAGTTGTGAGGATACCAAATTTGCCTTGATGGACGCTGTACTATTAAATGGAATGTTGAAAGTCATAAAGGAAACACAGGAGGTATGCTTTCACGCTGCTTTGCCTTTCTACAAAATAATGTTCGTTTATATTTACTGAGAGGAATATATCTCAAAACAAAAGCTTATACCTTTTTCTGCTTCTTTGATGTTTTCAGTACAAATAATATGAACTCTGTGACAGTAATTTAATGTATTAAAATATTTGTGACCTATGCACAAATTACTATTTTGAGACAAGACCAAGTAATCAAATTCTCTTGAAGTTGAAAGATGTTCTTAAACTATATTTTTTAATTGATTACCCACTCCCTCCTCTGCAGAATCAGAGAGTAGGGAAACATAGAGTGTACAAGGCAAGTCTAGCATGAGCCATGACTCTTGTGCCCCTGATGTCTTGTTGACAAGATATTGCTCCTCTGCCTTCTTTGTGGTGCATGGAATATGCAGCTACTGTTCTTTTATGTCTTTATTACATACTGCAGTTTATGTAACGAGATGCTTATGATTTGTTGTAAGCAACTTTATAAAAATGGTTATACATTGTCGGGGGAAAAAAATAATCTGAGCAACTGCTACCAACTGGTAGTAGTGAAATAATAAAATGCTTGTTATGGTTAGAAAACAAGGATTTTACATTTAAGGAATATCTACAGAATTATCATGGAAAGAAAAAAAAAAAAAAAAAAAAAAAAGAAAGAATGGGCATTCAAACTATGATACGTTTTTCTCAGCTGCCTTTTATAAAAATATTCTTCAGAGTAGACGCATTGACTTATGACCCTATCACATGGTTATAAAAAGGAAATTGTTTTTTTTTTCTCCTGGGTGGTTCTCTTTGAAGTTGAAGTGATCTTATTGCTACAAGGGATTGGCCAAAATCCTTGTACATGTTTCCTAAGATATCACACTGAACAGCATTCATCACCTTTAACTCTCTCTCATCAAGTCCTCTTTATGACTTTCAATAACAAGGTTCTTGTTGAAAAAGAAGCACTGGCAAAAGTGGAAGTCTTTAATTATTGTTAAAGCACATACATATTTGATTCCTTTTTTGTTTGTTTGTTTTGTTTTGTTTGTTTTTTTAAACTTACTTTTTGTGTGAAGCATTAGATAAACAACGATGACAAACTCTCCAAGTTCAGAATCGGGACCAATTACCCATTGAATCTTTTCCCCATTAACTGATTCAATCCCACGAGCCGCTCACAGCGGCTCAATGGCGGACATCGCAGTCCCATGAGCCGGTCCCACCGGCTCAGTCTTTTACAAGATACGAAGACAAACCATAAATACGAAACTGCGGTTATTTTGTACTACATGACTCAGTAGGTTTTTCCCGGCTTTTAGTTTCATTTTAGCCGTCATTGTTTACAGCAAGTCTTAGAAGCAAGCTTTTTTAACGAATGTTTAATTTGTTGACGTTTCCAAACGTAAACAAGATGTCTGACAAGAATAGAATGCCTAGACGAATGTAAGATACACAAACTATGGAATTTCTAAACAGAATGATGGAAGATTATGATGAAAGTTTATTATCAAGTGAAGATGAATACAAAATTAACTTGAGTAATGAGTCTGACAGAGATAGCGAGGATAGATCTAGATCTATACCTATCGATCAGCCCCAACCTGGACCTTCAGGCATTGCTAGATCTACAAACTGTGGTCTAAAAAAAAAATTATAAAAAAAAAAGTTTCAAATGGATCTTTACAAAACTTTCTGTACATATGGACTTATATCTTGTGCTTTGAATTACGTACAATTCAATTACCTGGAGTATATGTAGCTTTTGGAATCATTTGGTAAGTTGATAAAAAATTTGGAAATCAAAAAATTTTTTTTTTAACTTTTATTTTCTTCACACAATGAAACACACATATAGAAAAAAATTCACATAAAAATAAACAACAAATTCATCTTCCTCATTTCTTTATGAAAAAAAATGGTATATAACATTATGTGTCTTGTGCAACCTTCTGTTCTACAATATCCTTGAAACTATAGCACCTTCACTTTGTCTTGGGAGTTCACTGTGGGGCTGTAGTGCAAGTTGTTTTACACCGTGGGACTGAATCAGTTAAAATTAACATAAAATAGTTGTAGCAAAATATTTTATTTTATGTAGTTTCTTGTCCATTTCTCTTTTGTCTTCCATTTTGGACAACTAAAATCAAACCCTTTTAGTCCCATTTGAGCCCTGATTGATGCAGAACTAAATTTGGATTGTAGTGAATTTTATCCCACATGGCTATTTGGTGTCTGATAAAATAATAAACTTAATAGAGAGTTGTTCTTTTTTTTAGTGAGGCTCTCTGTTCAAATGTTTCAACAACAACAAAAATGTTAATTAAAAAAAAAATTGTTTTGCTTATCTAAATTTGCATAATCTTAGAAATAGAGGAGGAGGAAGAAGTTAATAAAAAAGAATGGCGATAATTTCGGTTATAAAGAATAGAAACATGATAGAACATTAAGAACTAGGCATTATTTTGCTTATTACTTAATAAATGGTGGAAACGGATAATGCCATACAAAATATACATTTGTGCCAGACTCCTTAGTGAATGGGATATATGTATATCATATAGATGTATATCAATCACCCAACACTTCCTAGTCCTGCTTTGTTGATTTCATATATGCACATTAGCCTATTATATTTATAATTTTATTAATCCAATTTCAGTCATAGCTTAACATGTATTTTTTTTTTCAACTCATTCCATCCATAGTACTCTAAAATCAAAATTCATGCATACAAATGAAGACCACACTGGAAAAACGATCAAACTTTTTTTTTATCACTTCTTACGAATTCGAATTTCATGCTTTTCCAGATTATAGTCTTAATTATTATAAAATTTGAAAGCTGCTTATTCATGTAGGCTTTATAGCTAAGAAAATATGAAAATGGAGTTTGACCATTTTCCAGGATGGTCTCCAAACTGTTGTCTAACTTAGAGAGTTTTGTGGCTTCATTAGACAAAAATCAATATGTCGAAGGCTGCTGACCTGCGCATATTTGATATTCAAATATATTTGTGTCATTCACCTCAGTTACTGCTATATATTTTAGGTTTCAGTTACATTAACGGAATGCTGCACATGCCAAAGCTTGTTGATTTAGTTTTTACTGTGCAGATATTTAGCCAAATAAAGTTGTCATCCGCAGAGAGAGAACTACACTTTGAGTGAAATTTAAGAGCAGTAATTGAATATATAGGCATAGATCAGATACAGAGTTCGACCGGATCTTTTGATGTGATCTAACCCCTTCGTGACATACATCGTATACCGTTTGTCCGATGCTTAGCCTACATACATTGAACGTCCTCAAATCTGCCTATTTATTTTGCCATTCCCCATGATGCTTAAATGTTTTTTTTACAATATAAAAGAGGCACTGAATACAAAGCAATTTAAAAAGTAATGGCATTGTTGAATCCAGGGATGTTGAAAATGTAGGAATCATACCACTTTCCACTTTTCGAAAGTAATTTTTGTGTTTTTTTACTACCTTCATTCTTTCTTATTCCCTTCATGACATTCAATCTGCAAGTCACGATCGAGCCTTCAACTATTTTTTTTCTTCACAATTTTGTTGATTTTGAAATTATTTTTCCTATCAATCCTCAGAATTATAATCCATTGGAAATGAAATTCTATTAGCTTTCTATTGGTGTATCATACAGGTGTATATGACACTTACCAAGAAAGTTTCAAGAGTTTTACGAGCACAACATATAATTTAACTTAAATGCCTCCGTCATGGGTAACCAGAATAAGGCCCGTCATGGCGAGTGAAAATACCTTCATTTAAAAGGGGTTAACAATAGATTTGTTTGTTAGGAAGAGGGAAGGTTGGGGTTTAAAGTTGTCCTCCGAAATTTTTTTTTAATATAAATAAAATATAAGTATCCACAAACAAGTAGTAGGTAACTCAAGCAGGTCCCAACACACAAAAAAATATTGTGGGTAACAAATGCTTTAAGAACCTCACAATTATTTAAATTTAGTTATGTTTTAAGACTAACTGATGCTACTTTTAATACACAAGATCATCAAAACAGTTATTTATTTTACTGAGAAATATTATTTTATTGTTTTATTTTATAGGATCCAAAACTTCGAAGTCTGGCATATGTTGCAGTTGGAAAAATTTCTAGGAGGTCACCTCACAGACTTTCCAAGGACATTCAAATTGTTCAGACCTTTTTCGATGCAATATGCCAGGTTTGTTGTAACCATTTTGGTTTTCCTTTTTTTAATTGCCCTCGATTTCATTGGTATTAAAATGTCAGGAAATGTTGCTTCGGCAACAAAATACTTTAGAAGTCATTGCTGCTTTTCTATGGTATGATACCTGATAATTTTTATAGATTACCAAACTTCTTTTCATGATATTTTGTTGTTAAAATAAATCTAATAGGGCGCTAAATCGTGTAAAAAAATTTTAAATCTCTTACATTATATTTTTAATCCTGTTATACAGATTGTTATGCAAGTAACAATGTGTGGTCAATTTGTTTCTGTTCATACCCAAATAACTTTTAGGAAGAAGGTGATACTCGCCTTGCTGTGCAAGAGGCTTTATCCATGATGGCAGATGCCTTCTGTAATATTGACAGCACACAGTACTGAAACTACCTCCGAAACAACGAAGAAAATATAGATAAGGTATGTAACCTTATGTTGATGGTGTTTATTTTCACTTGAAAAAAATTGTTTTGGTTCATGTTAAGATATCATTTAATCACAATTTTGGTCTACTAGCCATATAAGAAATATGACTTAGAATCCTTTTTATTCATCAAAAGTAAAGTAATAAGCAAATCTAGGAGAACATCAAAACTCTGAAAGACCCAACTGTGGTATAATCAAAGAACATGCATCAGAATTATATATAAAAAAGTAGATTATAACTTTTGACAAAACTATTAACAAGGATTTTTGCCAATTATGCAGTTCTACTTTTATTTGCAAATGCTACTTGTCTTAATTATGGCTGAATTTTTTTAGGTGAAATAAAGTTATATTGTATTGAATTCTTGGTTAAAGTCACTTATTACATGTTATAATAACATCTTTTGGGTTCTTTTAATTTGATTTTATTTAAGGTTTATAATTTATCCCTAAAGGTGGAACATATTATTATTATTTCTTTTTTCCGTTCTTTAAATTTTGTTCATGCAGGAGGAGTACCAAGCACGTGTTGTTTCAGTCCAATATGCTGCCAGAGTGTTTCCTTCAGACCATATTCCATCTAGATATGTGCTCATGCTAGCTGCTGGAGATAAGTACGTTTATGCTGGTCCGTAACAATAACCATTTGCTCCTGCTCCTAGTAATGCAATTCAGAAATACAGAGTTCCTGTTTGTTTGTTTTATGATGATAATTTTATCTCTTGAAAAATAATTTGTTTTGAATCTCATCCATATGAAAAACTGAAAAGTTGCTTATCCAAATATCATTTGCATTAAATATCAAGTGCATTTAGTCTGAAAACAAAACAAAAACATTCATCATTTAATCACACTAAGCAGAGGAACTAATGCAGTAGTTTTGTTCATTGACAAACTATCACTGAAAAGCTATATTTTAAGTAAGTTTCCTTAGATATGCAATCTAAAGAAAATTGCTATTAACTTTTGTACCAGTGGCTGCCACCAAAACACATTGCACCAAGTTTTCATAAATGACTTTATGATAATTTCTTGGTGATATATCAACAATTTATAATCAACATACCAAGTCCTTAAGGTATCTTTTGTATTTCATATGACTATACAGACCTTAATAAAAAAAAGTAAGTTGTTAACCTGACTCTATAAAAGTATCCCTTAAAATCTATTTTCTGTGTGGTGTTTTATAAATTCAGCCATGTTACTGTATCTGATATCCTTAGCAAAGATGATGTGAGAGCAGAAGCAGTGAAAGCTCTCCGAGGCAGCCAGACCTTGGAATTGGGCAAGCAGAAAGAGAAGAACGTGTTGCCGGATTTTGTGGAAATGATCAACTATGTTGAACAAAAAGTAGGATTTGGCATGCGTTGATAACTTTGCACTTTTTCCATACATTGATTAAATTTCTCAGCAATAGAATCCTTTCAAGTAAACATGTGCTCAAAGCCAGATATTTTCTTATTACCAAGGTTAGATTGTATTGGAAAAAATGTTTTCGTTTTCATTTCAGGAACTCTCTCTCTCTCTCTCTCTCTCTCTCTCTCTCTCTCTCTCTCTCTCTCTCTCTCTCTCTCTTTACAAAAAAATTATTATTATTATTAAAAATTCATAAATACTTGTGTAAAGTACATATTTATATGGATATTTTATTTCCTTCATCTCTGTCTTAGGCCAAGCAAAGAAAAGTATCCAACCATAGGTATATATCTGGAAATTCTACTCTACCGTTCAATCCATTGTCATACAACGAGGTAATTTTTGTCTGTTGTAGTAGTCATTGACAAGTCTAGATTAAAGTGCTTCCAATCGCTTTTGTCGAAAACTAAATGCTGGATGTTAACAATTTTGTAAAACTTAATGTACATAAAGATTTTTCAATAAAAATCTGTTGAACGGCTCCTTTTTTTCTCACTTTATGCCTGCAACCTTAAAGAAGTATATGCGTATAAGTTATGCAATGTTTTTTATAAAGATGGCCCAGCATTGAGTTACATTGCTTTTCTCACAGATTCTGCTATACCTGAGAATGTGTCTAGCTCAGTCTGCTGGAGTAGCAGTAGATTGGCAGCTAGAAAACCTGCCAGAACATGCCCCAGTGGTGGCAGTGAGGGTCAGAGCCTTGCTAAACCAGCACCCTGATCAAGAAGGTCCTGTGCAGGAGTATGTTCGCATGTTGCAAGAACTTCTTACTGTCACAGCAAGTAAGCATAACTTCTCATCAAACTTAGGTGTTACTGAATGTTTAGATCAAATTTTTCATATACTTTAAAGCAGTTTAGGTTCAAGATTAGTGCAGGCAAAAGCCCTTAAATGGTACGTTTAGATATCCCATAATGAAAATAGTGACTTCTCTCTTTAGGACATAATAATTGTAAATCAAGTATTACATGAATAAATGAAAAGTTATCTGTTTTATAATCCCACTTCTTCCTTTAAACGATCCTCATTTGCTTCTGACATAAAACAAGTCCTTTTTCTTTTGCTTGTATCCACTCGATATTAATTTTCTCTTTACGTTTTGGTATCCTTATCTATACGTTCTAATATGGCAAATGAGCAAAATCATTGAAGTCTTATGGATAACATCAAATGTTGAATGATAATCTTTCCTCTTTAGGTGGAGAAGTAATGTACTGCCTTTTGGAGATAGTTGCTATGGTACCAGACATCCTTGCTCAAAAGTTTGTAAAACATTTGGATTGGCTCAAGGTATGTCTTGCAGAACAAGTGTGGGTCATTTTCTTATATGTGTAAAGGCCTGGGGAAAGGGCAGGAAAGAAGGAAATTGTACATTCACTTGTGTTAATTGATTCCTAAACTTTAGTTTATGTTGTTTTTTGGACTTTTAAAATTATTATATAATACAGCAAATCTGTTCTTTTTTAACCCCCGCGGTGCTTTAAAGGCCGCCCGACCTGGTTCACTTGGTTAACTGACTTGAGTGTTGCGCTGTTATCGCCGATATTTTTTTCCATTATTTCTACCCATATGTTCATAAAAATATATATTTCTATTACGCTGAGAAGTTGGATGATTTCACTGTCTTGTTTCTTTCTGCTTTTTATTAATCGTTTATTACTCATTGTGTGGTAGGAATAAAGGAGAAGAGAGTTATTACTTTTTTTCCTGAAGGTGATCACAATGAAACTTATTTAATTTTAAATAGCTATGGGTGTGCTATGTTTCATTTGGAATCCTTTTTACATGGAACATTCCTCCTGTGCGTCTCTTGACTGAAAGGGTTATGCGTTTAGAGCCCTTGTAACTCCAATTGAAAGTTCTATGATACCATAATGGAAATATCAGCTGAGGATTGAAACGTTTTACGTCCTTCTTGTCAATCAAGAGCACTAATGCTAGACATATCTGGCGCAGTATATTGCTAAAAATGCCATCTTCAAATAGACGTTATGTCCCATAGGTTTTCTACAGAGATGGGCGGAAAAAAGGGGTGGGTGGACAAAAGTGGTGACACCAAAGATTTGAACCTTGGACATCCTGCTCCTCAGTCCCAAGCACTGGAGACTGAGCTATCTTTACGCCCCTACTAAACCAACGCTAATAATATTTAAATTTAGTTAGATGTACATCCCATGAGTTTCTAAAAAAACATCAAACCAGATTTTTTGCCACCTGCCCAGTATTGCTCTGTCTGCTTGAGAATGCAGGCCACATGAGGTGGTAATGATAAAAGATTATCAAGCGAAGCACCAGTAGTTACAGTATGTGTTGGCCTACTATCCAAATAAACTCAGTACAGTGTAAAAGTGAGCCAATTGCAATAACAAGTCCTCAGTCACATGAATAGAACAGGCCTGAGTTCAACATTTAATGTAGCCAGCAACTGTTTCATATCAGTGTATGTGTGTGTCTGTCTATCTTTGTGTCTCGTGGGTTAGCATTTGACACTTATGTGAATCAGTCAAAACATAGCTTTCATCACCATCTTCCCCATATATCAATGGCCCAACTGTCTTTATATACGGGGACTAAATATTGCCACGTTACCCAATATCTCTACAGGGGGTATCTTGCTTCTTCCTCAGCCCTCTCCTTTCTTAGAGATCCAGGCTATCATCAGTGATATAACCGTCATATTATTTCATTGGTTGATCCTTTGAGAGCATATACACCCATTCACAAGTTTCTTGCAGGTTAGAAAAGGGAGGAATAAAGAATGGTAGTTTGTTGGCACTCCGCAGTACCCAGTTGGGAAGTCCTAAACCGCTGAGGTAGCCGCAAGCGGAACCAGTAGTTCTTTCACAACTAGGCAGTCATCTGGGTTAATAATCAAGTATAAATTTGAATTTTATTTTTGTAACAGAGCTGCATATAATTTTTTTCTTTTATGTAATATATTTGGTGTACATAATTTCTCAAGTCTTGCTTCAATTATTTCACTTTTTTCTTTTTTAGATATGTCATTAACCACTCATAGATCATAGAGATATGCAATTTTCTTTGCTTACTAAATGAAAGTACAATCTTTCAGGGTATGCTCAGTAGCTCCAAGGATGATCTGAAGCAATATGCAGCTGAGCTGTATGCCATTGTGAGCTTTCATGCCAGCTCCTCAGGATCAGGCTTTGATGACAAGGTGGACGCACTGCTCAAATACTTACATGACAAGGTATTTGGATAAATTTATCTTGATTTTTAAGAAAGTTTTATTTTCTTCTCGTGTGCTTGACAGAGTATCTGCATATATCTTAGTTAGCAGAGAATTTTTCAATCATTACTGGTGCCTGCAAAAAAAAATCTTAATATGGGTAGAAATGCTACTGAAAGAAATAAAAACATAACTGGTTTTTGACATTTTTTAATGTTTGCCTTCCTGTCTAGCTTTCGATTCTCTTAAATACATCCTCTGTTTTGCCTTTAACTGATAGGACTGTTACAAGCCCTGTCCACTGTTTTTTTGCAGTTAAGCTATGTATCAGCCTAGGACTAGACCACTATCAACTAACGTTTACTTTTTTTTACACATCCACTATGACTTTGTGGCTCTATCAAAGAGGGCTTTCTATATTTATTTTCTGTTTGTGTTTGATACTTTATTAAAGATTCATTATTTTTCCAGATTTGTACTATTGATCATAAACTCAACAAGAACAAAATATGCCTAAGGCCCTCAAGACGATATTGGAAAGTTAATTGATCATAATAATGCATATACTCAGTCCACTCAGTTAAGAAAATATAAGATTTAATTTTGAGTTGGAATGGTTGAGAAAATTATGAAATCTATAACTTTTAAACGGTCTTAAGTCATCGGCGTTACATGGATCGATAACACTGCATCTCAAACATGATTTAAAATCTTTTAAAGTGTAGATAAACAATGACGATAAAACCTATTCTTTTTTAATTTCCTTTCTCGGTTTTTCATCTATAGAATCCAGAACTTTGCATTGGGGCCCTTCTTTGTCTTGGATATCTTTGTGGACTGAAAATGAAACAGTTAAAGTAAGTAATTTTTTACTTAGCTTGTTCTGAAGTAACTTATTTCTTATTTGTTAGTCATTTTATAGTATACAGTTATCTGTATTTTTAAAAGATGTTTACTTGTAATAATATATTCAAAGCCTTGCACGAATTTGATCCATTTTGATTTTCATAAAAATAGTTTTTCTACATTTTTTTATATAGTTTAAGTATTTTGTTTTGCAAGATAAGGATATTGGTTGTTTGGAACTGTTTTTTGGATTTGCTTTTGTTTCATCTGTTCAAGTCAAGGCAGTCAAGCAAGTGAGCTCTCTAGTCATCCAGTTCTGGTGAAGACTGCAAAAACAATAAGTATGTGATTAGTCTGTCCCTTTTGTGACCTTTTGTTGTTTGTTTTTTTGCTTAAATAGTGTACATTTTATGAATAGGAAATATCAAAATCTCATGTAACATTCCCGCCCCGTCCCCCTTCTCCCTTACTTTTATTTGGCCTGCCATCTTTTCTTAAATGAAGCCTGCTTGCTCTCAGCTTTTAAATGAACAAGAATTGTTATAAAAATGAGGTATTTCACGATATCTGGAAAACTGACAATATGTTTTAATGATAGATGAAACCCCTTTGTCCCATATTTGAAATCTATAATGATCACTGAACCTTCAGGCATGCATATTGCAAGATGTTCCCTGAAGTTGTGTGTGGAGTAGAAATCTGAAGAAAAACACATTATTAATACTTTTATAATGAGTTATAAACTAATACCAAGACCATACTCAGACAGTACTTACGGTTTTGAAGAATTTTTTTTTCAAAACTACCATTATATGATAACCTAATTTTTTTGTTTAATGAAGGCTATTGAAATGTTTATAGACAAAATTGTAAAAAAAAAAAAAAAAAGGGCAAATCCATTTTCAGTCTTCAGTCTTTATTGGTCAGATTTAAAACTGACATTGATAGTTCAAAATTGAGTGGTTTGGAGGAGGTTTTATGAAACAGAAACAAAAAACGACTTTTACAATATATGCAAGGTAACGTTGAAAAGGTTATAGCCACACTTTATTTGCTTTAGAGAAAAAACGTTAGTTTTCAAACCTGATAATGTTCTCATTAATCTTATGCTTCTTCTATTTTATAACCAGACTCTCAATCTCTAAAGTTTTTATTTTTACAATTCTGATCAGATAGAACCTTTTCATCTTTAATTCATAAAAATGCACTTAAAACATTTTTACCGTCACCTCACGAATATACATGCAAGGTCCTTGACTTGTTGGACACTATAACAGTAATACTAGTTTTATTTCATCTAAAATCATATTTTGTAGAATTTTTTTATTACTCTTTTTTTACCTCTGAACTTCAAGTTCAGTTTAAAAACTTCTAAAGCATGTGTTTGTGACCACTTGAAGAGTATAGTGCTTCCTGTCATTGATATAGTTTATAATTCAGTCTTTTTTTTTCCATTACAGGCAACCTGTTGAAGGAAAATAATGTATCGCTGAAAACAACTGCATGCACAGCATTAGGAGAAATGGGTCGCAATGGTCCTCTTCCAATTGATGATGGGAAAGATGAAACAGAGACCAAATCATCAGGAACCACTGAAGGTCAAAATGGAAGTGAAGAAACAAATGATGAAAGCGCAAGCCCTGATGAAAAGAAACAGAAAAAAGAAATTAAAACCAAAGAGAGTGATGTCACAAAGCTCTCCCTAGTAAATACACTGATTGCCATGATCAAGACAAGTAATGAGGCAAATAAGGTAAACTTCTGTATATCAAGTCTTGTACAAGTATTTGTCCTTGTGTTCATAATCATTAGCTTTTTAACACTGTACAAGTCCCAGAAACATTTTCTTATTTTGTGTAAAGTACTTTTATAGTATGACAAAGTGTAAATAGCCTATATTAAAACTTTAAATATGGAGTCCTTACTGATACTCTCATAATAATTTGCTTTTATAAAAGTACATAGATGCACTGAGGATAAACACCTGCTTTCAATCTTATCCCCATGCTAAAGTCTGTCTGTCTGTCTCTCTCTCTCTCTCTCTCTCTCTCTCTCTCTCTCTCTCTCTCTCTCTCTCC
>RQTK01000612.1:206754-222323 GCA_003991915.1 Elysia chlorotica | reverse complement strand
CTCTCCCTCCCTCCCTCCCTCTCTCTCTCTCTCTCTCCTCTCTCTCTCTCTCTCTCGCTCTCTCTCGCTCTCTCTTTCTTAACAAGCTTTTCTTTCTTCTCTTCTCCCCAATCTCTATCTGTTGTGTTTCATCTGTTTTCATCTAAATCCTCCTTTTTTTCAACATGTAGTTTAATTTCAATCTTCCTTCCCTGTGTATTCTCTTAGAGGGCTATAAACAAGACCTCTTTGAATTTTATATATATTTTATGACAAAAGATTTCATAATAGTTAAACCATTTAATATTTGCTGTTAAATATTTTTTACAATTGTACTGGTGTATCCTAAAAAGCATCTCAAACCAACAAAATAATAGTACATTTTTTTTTCTTTTACTTAGTTATATTTGTTTTTCTCCAAAATCTCTATGGATGCACCAGACAAAGGAAAAAGCTGCTGCATGCTTGGGTGATATATGTGTTGGGGAGGCTGCTTTCCCACACAGACGCAAAGCCATGGGAGATCTGTTTAATGCCATCACGGTAAATAGAATATGTATGTGAAAGATACACTGAATGGAAGCCTTAAAAAAATTAAGCACTGGGACTGTTTTTGTTGGTTTTTTTCCTTTTTACTGATTTTTTTTTCTCAATTTCCATGCAAATGATATACCATAGCTGCAGCAATGAAATTAATGTAAGAGCATTCTCTCTTGCTCTTAATAATTGATTTTAAAGGTAAACCATAAAAAAAACACAAAAACAAACTAACATGTTGATTGTTAAAGATAAGTGTGCCAAGTGTTACAGAAAGCTGTTGATTTTGTACTGAAATATTTTGAAAGTTTTTTTTTTTTTTATATTGTTTATGATTGTTTACATGTCTCTTTTTTGTATGCTTTATTGTAAAGCTTCATCATTTCATCATAATATTCCATGCTGATTTACCCGCTACTATTTTCTGCAGTCAAAACAGGTAGACCTACAGTTCACAATTGGCCAAGCACTTGTGGATATGGCCATGGGCCCTTCATCCCCACGGGCTAGGTATATTTGGACCACATCAAAAGCTGATCATCAAGTAGGAATTTTTCTTTCCATTATCGCCTTATTTGTGTAGAGCAGTTAACAATAAACATGTTGCTGCTTTAAGTGTATATGATTGAGTGCCTATTTTCTCTTTAAGTGTATATGATTGAGTGCCTATTTTCTATGCAATTTTTGTAAAATGGTGGTTTTAAAGGTAAATGTTTATCTGCAGGTAAAAATCAATATCATTTCTACCATACATCGTATAAACTTTCTCTGGTAGATATACAGAATTTTGTAAGTGGTTAGAAGTGGGACTTTAGTGAAGAAGATCCATAGGTTAATTAAGAATGCCATTGAATGGTTTTTAAAAGTCAAAATAACCCAAAACATTGAAGAGCATGCATAGCTACGTTAATTTTAAGTATTTGTGAGATTTAAATTTTATGTTTTTCTTTATTCTCAGAAAAGTGTGACTGGCTTGAAAGATGATGTAGCCTGGTTCTTGCAAGAGCTGCTTTCCAAATATATCTGCCATGCCAATCCTCATCTGAGACAGGTGCATTTACTTGCAGTTTTTAAATATAGCTCTGTTTCCATCTCGACATTTGATTGGTTGTTTTTTTTAAACTGTGTTGTGATCGAAAAATGTGTTCACTGAAATTAGTGACTGTTTTTTTTTTTCACTTCTTTGATATACAAACAAATTTGTTCTCACCACTACAGTTGCGTATTTGTTAACTTTGAATAGGAATTAGCATTATAGGTTTTAAGAAATCATTTTTGGCCTTTACGACTCATTGTATTTATTTAGAAATAGTGACCCAAAAATGTTTTGTATATTCAGCAGTTATATCAGATATAGAGGGACTT
Organism: Elysia chlorotica; assembly: GCA_003991915.1. Lineage (NCBI taxonomy): Eukaryota > Metazoa > Mollusca > Gastropoda > Plakobranchidae > Elysia > Elysia chlorotica. Next base: position 220,442 of record RQTK01000612.1, on the reverse strand, counting down.
TGTATGTGGCTAAAGTATTGATGCAGCTGAGGGTTAGTTCAGTTTGAAGCTGACATATGGGAAAGGCATCTTAAGTCATTTTTAGTAAACATTGACTCTCTTTTTTTTTCTCTCAATAAAATCAGAGTGCATGTGTATGGCTTCTCACCTTAGTACGAGAAACTGGCCACCACCCAGATATTCAGGATTCTCTTTTGAACATTCAGAGAGGTTTCATGAGGATGTTGTCAGAAAATGATGGTATGATGTGTTGTAGTACAGTCCTTTAAGTGGAAGCTAAATACTTAATGGGTACATTGACTTAAAAAAAAAAGGGTTTTAATATATTTAGGAAAGAGGGTGATTTTTTTTAGATTTTTCTTTTTACTGAACGACAGCAGCTTTATTCAAATATGCAATTGAAATGTATATGAATGTATTGATTGGACTAAAATATAGAGATCACTCTTCAATTTCTCATAATTTTATCAATATCAAATATTTAAAAAATCCATATATTTTTTATCTTTATATTGCATTGCTCATTTTTTTTTCATTAGATGGCTATTTTGTAAAAAAAAAATCATGCTTGTTTATTGTTTGTTATGGTTCTGTAGAAATCACTCAGGATATGGCCAGCAAGGGGTTGGGTCAGATTATGGAAGTGTGCACACCAAGTCAAAAAGACACCTTAGTATCTGAGTTGGTGGAGACACTCATGACAGGAAAGAGGTAGGTGCACACCAAGTTAGCCATCACTGGTTTCTCTCTCACTATGTAGTCTACAAATTTATATTGGAATAAACATAATTGCAGTTCACCTTTTTAATTTAAAAAAAATGGAAAGTAATGAAAACAAACTTTATGGTTGTTAACAAAAGTTGCAGAAGCACATTTGTTTTGTCACTTTAAACCAATAAAGATGAATAATCAATTTATTTTAATCAGTTAGTTTTTTTTTGTGTGTGTGTTTTAAACATGTGATGCTTAATCAGATAGGGCTTAGGAAAATTGTCTGAAAATGAATTTATATATGGTGAGTCTATCTTTTTTCTCAACAGCACAAAAACAGTGGTGGATGCAGATACAACTATTTTCCAAAGTGGGAGTCTTGGCAAAGCACCAGATGGGTAAGTGAAAGAGATGGTACTTTTGCTTTATGATGTGTTATACTTTGGATTTGCAAGTCCTAAATGTGATTTCACTCTTGAACTGTTAATGAGGAAAGTAAGTTTTAAATAAATTTACATTTTATAATAAACAAAATACTTTAAGTCAATACTAATATGATTTAAAAGGAACCAACCAAGTCTCACACATTGTCTTGTACTTAAGACGATTTAAACTTTTCCTTTTTCCTGATAGATATATTTTTAAGCTAAGAAGATTTGGGTTTCCCTTAAATGGTAGTATTTTTTAATATTTGTCATCTTTGAATTTGCCACTTCAGTGATATTCCAACAGTGATAAAATAGCATTGTGATAGATCAAGTTTTACTTCAAGGTCTTCTTACTTGTATTAGAGTTCTCATGGAATGAGATTCTTGTTAGCATTAAACTTTGTGTTGAATCACTCTTAGCATCATGTCTTCTTTATCTTACTCTTCTTTTTTTGTGAATGATCTAAAAATATATGTGAGTATTATTTTTTTAAAATTTTGTATTATTTTGGTAAACCATGTAATGTGTTCAGTTGGCATATAAATATTTAAGTGAGCATTTTCTTTTTATATTTATAATTAATTTTCCGTCTGACGTAGCAGTTATTGTAACTACATAGTTTGAGTCAATGATAGAATTCATTTTTTTTAACTGTCTTTTTTTTACTTTTACAGTGGTGGACTATCAACTTACAAGGAATTGTGTGCAATTGCTACAGATCTGAATCAGCCTGATCTTATTTACAAATTCATGCATCTGGCAAATCACAATGCCACTTGGAATGCTAGAAAGGTTAAAGAGAGGCTTTTAAATTAATCTATGATTGCCAGTAAGAGCAGGGCTGCCAACCCATACGATTAATCGTATTAGAGTACGATTTTTAACCTCGTTGTACGATTTACGATTTTAGAGAACAAAATACGATTTTCCAACCTTGGAAAATACGATTTTTCACTTTTTGCGCTCTATTGGTTGTTTTCGTTTTTCTGCGGTCGCTCTTTTTACTTGGACGGACCAGAAAGTCCGGGCTAGGCCTAGTGTAGTCCTATTTTTTTTTATTTGTTTACGTTGGCGCTATCGATATGACGATGATATACTATCATAGCTGCCAACCAGTACATATTCGATCTCCCGAGTACGTCCGTCCGTATCTGGTTGAAAAAATACGTATTTGACGATATTCAGCTAAAAATCGGGTGTCCCGTCGATCGCTCAGTAGTTGCTGCCATTTTCGGCAATAACGCCCGGTTAGCCCAGCCGTTAACACCGCCCATTCACGTTTTCAACGTCTCATAAGAAGCGTAGGGATCGGCCGAGTCTCTTATCAACTTGTAGATTTAACGTTCACTCGCGGCTCTTTTCGGTAAAAAAAATATGGTAAATAGTGTACCACTATAGAGGCAATTATGCTTCTGCCGGCGGCGATCTGTCCATCCGGGAATCCCATAGCTTTGTTTTGTGTATGCTACTGCTAGGCAGAGAGTTGTTTCCAAGAATCCAGTTTTAGGGCGACAAGTTAGACTGATTTAGACTTCAAACCATCTTCGCTGTCAAACGCCGGTTCCTCACAGTTCTTACTCTCGCACGATCAGATAAACAATTTCGTATTTTGTAGGGCTAGGCACAATCGCACCTACTCTTTCACACACACACACACACACACTCGCATCCTTGTTGGGCGGTGCATTATTGCATTTACTTAAAGATGTTTCCCGAGTACGTCCGTCCGTATCTGGTTGAAAAAATACGTATTTGACGATATTCAGCTAAAAATCGGGTGTCCCGTCGATCGCTCAGTAATTGCTGCCATTTTCGGCAATAACGCCCGGTTAGCCCAGACGTTAACACCGCCCATTCACGTTTTAAACGTCTCATAAGAAGAGTAGGGATAGGCAGAGTCTCTTATCAACTTGTAGATTTAACGATCACTAGCGGCTCTTTTCGGTAAAAAAAATAAGGTAAATAGTGTACCACTATAGCGGCAATTATGCTTCCGCCGGCGGCGATCTGTCCATCCGGGAATCCCATAGCTTTGTTTTGTGTATGCTACTGCTAGGCAGAGAGTTGTTTCCAAGAATCCAGTTTTGGGGCGACAAGTTAGACTGATGTAGACTTCAAACCATCTTCGCTGTCAAACGCCGGTCCCCTCACAGTTCTTACTCTCGCACGATCAGATAAACAATTTCGTATTTTGTAGGGCAAGGCACAATCGCACCTAATCTTTCACACAGACACACACACACTTACACGCATCCTTGTTGGGCGGCGCATTATTGCATTTACTTAAAGATGTTACATACCGCACACGATCTTTTGTCCACTCTTGTTGGTTATTGTTTTATCAAGAAAAATTGGCTACTTAAAAAAGAACAAAATTATTAGTAGGCTAAATTACTTTAATTCTCTTCGGAGGTTTCACTTCTCTATAAATCTTGCTTATATATATATTGTCGTCGGGATTCGGGAACATTGATCTAGATCTGAACGGATGATTGCTGTTGCCTGTCGCTAACATGTTGCAACTCTAGCCAAACTGATGCCACCGTTATCGATTAAAGTTGTTGTTAAAAAATTTTTTTTTGATGATGATCATTTTAATTACCCATATGGATATCTAGATTTTCGATCATTGTTTTTATTTTAATGTTAATTATTTACTTAGTTAAACAGTAGGCCTACAGTTTCGGTGTTTCGTATTAATATTTTTGTGTAAACATCGGATGTTTTCGAATAAGAAATGTTTTTAAGCAATTATCAAGATACTAGATCTAGAATCTAGTTACTAGTAGATCTAGTATGGATATACACGTAGGGGCCTATAATATCCATTATAACCTTTGTAGATCTTATGTACTAGTACTCCCAGCTACTATTAGTTGTAACTGTCAAGCAATCGTCCGCGGGGTTACTCTTCCACCACACTCCTCCCTAATCTGAATCTAAATGCACAAATTAGGCCTAATGTCTGATTTTAAACTTTTATGAGATAGAAAAAATAATACTAATTGGGTTGTGAAGCAATCAGCGTCCTCTGGTTTACTCGTCACCATACTCCTCCCCGTCCTATTCTCTTATACTAATGGGGCTACATTACATTCAACCTAATTTAGTAAATAGGTAGTTCTTACAGTTTTAATTGATTGCAATTAATGTGTACTGTTTAAAATATTGTTGTGTTTTTGTTTAAATGCATTTTTTTTATTATATTTGTTGATGTTAACACGCTACGCAAAAATACTATTTTTGGTCCCAAAATATGATTTTCATGTCCAATGAGTACCATTTCTGGACCTGGTGGGTTGGCAGCCCTGTATATATTTTAATCCCCATTGTATTCCTCATTTTTTTTTTACTTATCCTGTTTCAAAGTAGGACTGAGAAGCAAAATTAATTGAACGGGGACTTTTTTTTATTGCTGATAACATTTTTCTTCTAAGAACGTTGCTTTCTAGACCCATGTTCTCGCTACTTTATACCATATAATAGCTATAACATGATGGGTCTGTTTTTTAGACATCCTGCTTATAAACCTAGTACGAGTTATGGATTTATTTCTCCTATAAACAAATTTAAAGGATAAGAAATATATTAAGCATGTATAGTTTAAAAACGAAAATTCACTGCATTCGAAGCATCACTATGTTATAAATTGCCGTTTTTCTTGTATTTTTGTACCAGGGTGCAGCATTTGGGTTCTCTACAATTGCAGCCCAGGCTGGGGAGCAACTGGCTCCGTACATGCAACAGATTGTGCCTCGCCTGTACCGCTACCAGTTTGATCCAAATCCTAAAATACAGCAGGCTATGTCAGGCATTTGGAATGCTCTTGTCCAGGACAACAAGAAAACAGTGAGTTGTTATAGTTTAATACAAAGACTTTTGGAAAGTAAGAAAATATAGACTTTAAAAGCCTAGCACAGAAGCTTATAATCAAGCATGATGTTCTGTGAGGCATGAACTATTTTAAATAAAGCCATCATCATTTTTATTTACATTATTTTTTTTAATTTGTATTTTGTAAGACACTTTAACCAAGCAAACATTTACCTGAGTTAAAACATGATCTCAATATGCATTTTAGAGATTTATCTTGCATAGGTATTTCATCAAATTGTAAAACATAAGTCATTGTATATTTTACACTTTATTAACAATTGTTATTTCTATAACTATAAGTCTTAATTATTTTTTTGTTTGGTTAATATCAGCAATGTTCATATTAATAATGACATATCAATATGTCTTTTTTATTATTTTATTCTAGGTTGACACATATTTGAAACAAATTCTTGATGATCTATTGAAAAATCTCACCAGCAATCAGTGGAGAATCCGCGAGTCAAGGTGATCCAACGTTCATAGGATTTTTTTTAGTTAGGAGAGAAAATTTTTTTTTTTTATATTAAATTTGTATATTTTTCTTTTTCCCTTTAGATATGCATTCAAATAAATTATTAGATTATTGACAAAAAATATTTTTTGGGCAAAACGAAATAAACTCAAGTTTTAGAACCTAAAATATTTGATAGTCTTGGTTGAAATTCTCTACAGGTGCATTAAAAAAAAATATATGCTCCCTGTAATTATTATTTACTGCTTATAAATGATAGGTTTGAAGAATGATGGTCTGGAACCTGACAATGAATGAGAACTTAAAAAAAAAAATCTTTTATCAAAGTTGAAAGACACTTATGCTTTTATTTTTATTACTAGATTGAGGCAATTTTTTTTTCAAACTCATTTGTATTTTGATATTTTTGTTTCAGTTGTTTGGCAGTTAGTGACCTCCTACGTGGGAGAGTATTGGATGACATCATTGAGGACATCCCTCAGCTATGGGAGATTTGTCTTAGGGTCAGGGATGATATAAAGGTAATGATGATGATAACAATAGTAGAAGTAATAAACAACAACAACAACAATGACAATTATAATAATAATAATAATAATAATAATAATAATAATAATAATAATAATAATAATAATAATAATAATAATAATAATGATACAAATAATAATATAGGACATAACTACAACTTTCAGGTTGTGCCTTTTGCATTTACCAGTGTTCAAAATAATTTATAGCTATATAAAATGGTATCTTTTTGTATTATAATTAAAATCACAAATTTATTTTTCTTTGTAATAAATTAAATTCCTTATTGTTGTCCCATCATATTTTAATGTGTTTCAAATAAAGCATAAAGTGAGCATTCAGAGAAAAAGAAGTGTACATGCTATAAATTTGTTTCCTTTGAATTTGATTTTTATTTCTCATTCTTAGATGTTTTAGCATCACATTTTTGCTGTTTTATTTATTTAAATTGAAAAATATGTTATATTCACATTCTTATTTTTTTACTCAACAGGAGTCTGTTCGTTTAGCTGCAGATAGTGCCTGTAAAACCTTGAGCAAGGTAATGTAAAAATTTACTAAGGTAAGCTACTGCTTCAAGTTTGTACTAGTTTTTCTCTTTCTCAAGCCATTTTAGGATCAAATTTAGGTTTTGAAAAATAGATTGCTTTAGACATATTTACAATGAACTGTCATTAGAGAGACAATTTGCATTTGAGGTCGTTTATCACATGCAAGTCATTGTAACTTTAAGGCACTTTATTCTAAATACTAGATGTGATGAAAGTATTTTTCTTGTACAGGTGTCTGTAAAAATCTGTGATGTCACCAATGGCAAGGTTGGTGAAAAAGCAACAAGCCTAGTCTTGCCATGCCTGCTACAGTGCTCTCTCAATAGCACAGTTTCAGAGGTCAGGACAATAGGGTGAGTATTTCCTGGGCTTTACTTAGTGATTTAATTCCAGAATCAGTAAAGTATTTTTCATAAACAAATTGAAAAATGAACACTACTTCACTTTCTGATTATTTGTATCAGAGAGAACTATCAATTATTTTTCATGGAATTCAGTACAAATTAAGAATACTTGTACCATGTTTTGTGAAAAGTTCCAGTATCTTACACGTCTAACACAGAATGTTGAATTTTATAATTGATTCTTTATTTGAAACCTATCTTAGGTGACCCAAACTTGAAACTTGGGAAACATCAGCTTCTATAACCATGAATGAAATTGTTTTTATTTGTGCTTCAGGAGGACGAAAAAGGACCTTAAATAATTTAATTCATAAGTAGTGTAGTACTGAAAAGATAATTTTTATAAGTGAAAAAAACTTAACTAAATTATTTCAAGTATATTTTGTTATGTTTTAACCTTGGATGGCAGTCTGTATTTTTTAAATCTTCGGATGAGTTGATCAAATAGCTTTCTACAAATATCATGTGAAAAGGATAGTAAAGGAGAGGCAAAATTATTCATGCACCATTGTTCCCAATGTCTTCTCTGTTCCAGGCTGTCAACCATTCTACAGATCAGTAGACAGGCAGGGGCCTTGCTGAAGCCAAATATTCCTGTTCTGGTGACGGCCCTGCTTGAAGCAGTCAGTGGTCTCGAGCCTAATGTGATCAACTACCTCAGTCTGCACATGGGCACCCAGGCTAATCAGGACAGAGTGAGTGCAGGCTTAGATCCCTCTCATATTAAATGTTTTAGATAATTTTTTTTTGTTTGTTTTGTTTAGAAGGTGAGTAGTGTAGAGAGTTTATGTGTTTTTAATGATCTTGAAAGATTGTGTTTTGTGGTCCTGAATTTGTCTTTAGTATATTGAACAATGCAAAGGAAAATAATGTGCTCCAAATCAAAAGCAATCTCTTTAGTCAAAGCCAAAGTATTGTGATAGTCATTTCAAGTTATGTGACAAAGTTCCCTTCTTTATTTTCAAATCCTTTTTGCGTTTTCTCTTTTTTTCTATACTTCATGTGAATAAATGGGCCTTTTGTGCATAAAAACAGACTTTGATTTTAAAAGTGTTAATATTAATAGTCTCTAGCTAAATTAAAAATAGTGGTCTTAATTTGTTTATAAATCTTTTAAATTCAATTTCAAACACTTTCATATTTTTCACCAGTATCTAGAGGCAATAAATTTAATTCCAATTTTGTTTAAATTTCAGCTTGATAATGCTAGGATTGCTCAATCCAAAATGTCACCAATGATGGAAACTGTAAACAGGGTAAGTAAAATACAGCTGTTAGCACATCTTCCAAGCATATTTAAAGTCATGTCTCATCATCATGGATTGCCGTGCCAGTTAGCATTGGTGATCATGTCCCTCCACATCTCTGTCCTTGCATTTCTCATTTATAAACTCAATGGAGTCACATTGCATACATGTGAGCAGTGAAGCTTGAGTTTTCAAATTAAAAAAAAAAATTTAATTGATCTTTATTGGGTCAAAAGATGAAATTAGGAAAACCCCTGAAACTAGTGCAATTTCATGAGCATTGTTGGCAAAATTCTGTGACTGTTGAATTAAAGGCATATATTTTTTATATTGAACATTGAAAGATTTCATTTTATTCAGTTTTCTGCAAGGTAAATTAACAAAATATCTAGAGCTTTTTATTTCTGTGTGTGCATGTGGTAGTGGCTGTTTTTTTTAAGTTATTGTATATCTTCTCTATGCTTAAATATGAGTTTACAACTGAATTTTCTTTACAACGCAGTGTGTACAATATGTTGATGAGACAGTTCTTCCAGAATTGGTGCCCAGACTTGTTGAACTTATAAGAGGAGGAATTGGAGTTAGCACCAAGGTGAGTTCTCTTCTTTGCCATATGCTGTTTTACCTCTTCATCAATACACATATTAATAATATACGAGGGCTGTCCCAGAAGTAAGGTAAGTGAAGCCATAAGTCAGGAAGTATTTGAATCAATTTAGTGCAATTTTTACATGGGCTCAAGGAGACAGTCGCTGTGGTCCTTAAGCCTATGGTCCCCACCAAGCCACGTTCCTCATCAAAGCGGTGAAGGAGATACTGCGACACTTGCTCTCACTGCATCTGCGATGATTTAGAAATTCCTACTTTGATAGCAAGTCTTTACAGCTCAAAGTCTCAACAAGCTTGATAATTATTATCTTGTCAATGTGAAGATGGTGAGCGCATTACACAATGCTTATCCTGAACACTTAATTTTGTTGCCATGGTGACTGAATATCCGTTCCACAATGGTGTTCAAACTTTGGCATTTGGTGCTCGACGAATATATGTTGGAATTACCACTTACAGATCTAAAATACTTGAAGTGGTAAAAAAATTATGTGTTCTCTCACCTTACTTCTGGGACAGCCCTTATAATCTTAATCCACGATTATTTGTGAAATGTTTTTGATGAACAACAAAGTATGGCTAGATTAGTATTACTTTGATTGATAATGAACACATTATATCTTTCCTTTAATTTGTTTGTTAGGCTGGCTGTGCAAGTTTTGTGGTGTCTCTCACTCACCAGTGTCCTCAGGATCTCTTACCCTACGCAGGTGAATTTATGATTTATATTGCATTTTTTGTGTACAGGATTATTCTTTATATCTAATTCACTATATTCTGCAGGATTTTTCTTTCCATTTTGATTGTGAATTAAAATTTTTTAGATAAGATCGCTACGTTTCAAAGTGCATGTCTTTTTTAAAACTATCCATGCGATGATTATTTTAAACTGTAGAATGTTTTAGGTAGGTTTTAATTTTATTTTATAAAAATTATTTCAGGCAAATTTCTGGGTGCTTTCTTACATGGTCTTGGTGATAGAAATGCTACTGTGAGAAAATCATATGCTACAGCCATCGGACATTTGGTCAAGGTATGAGCTCAAATAACGGTTCTGAAGCTGATGGCACCATATTGTTTTGTTTTGTTTTTCCTTAATTAACAGGTTCACATTTCATACCTTTTGAAAATCTTGGTGCTATTTGCATTTGACTGCTGGCCATCTATGCTGGCATGGAGATTAATTTTTGTGTTAAATAAAAATTTTATTTTTAAAATACAAAAAATATATGTTGTTTGCTAACATATGTTACTGGGAATAAAACATTTAAAAAATACTGTACATTTTTGTGAAAGTCTTTGAATTTGTTTATTTTATTTACAGATTTCAAAAGACAGCAGTGTAGAAAAATTGATACAAAGACTGAAAACTTGGTATCTTGAAAGTGAAGGTGAGCCTAATGCTTATGTTGTACTCAAATTTTCTTCAGTCATTTTGTATAAAAGCATAAATCGTTTGATAAAAGAAAGCCTGTGCTTTGACAATGTAACCCTTGTTCTTTTTCATAGATTTGTTCTTATATTGTATTACTGTTATGCAGTGATTGGTAAAATTTGATACAAGTTTTCGTTAATGTAAAGACTTCATCCATTTTATGAAATAATGCCTGTTCTAATGCTACCTTAACAGATCCCAATGCCCACCATGCATGTAGTGTGACCCTTCAAGCCATGGCCAGGCATGCTCCAGATATTCTACGCAGACATGCTAAGGAAGCAATGCCCTTGGCCTTCTTTGCCATGCATGAGAAAAAGAAGGATGATGGTGAGGGATCAGGTGGAAGGAGGGCCGAGGAATCTTCAGATTGGGAGGATGTGTGGAATGAAATTACACCAGGCAAGTCCAGGAGATAATAAATCACATTTTAAGAAAGCAAGGAGCATCAAATGCTGCACTTTTAATATGTCTTGAGATTTATCTGCAAAACTTGTGTGCTTATTGCAATAATTGATTCTCTATCCTAGTTAATGTACTGAGCTTATGTTGTTCCAGATCAAATGGATATTGCCTTTACCATTGGTGCAATAATGTTTGATCTGATTTATAGCCAACTGTTATTTTTCCTAACTAATAGTTTTTAAGCTCCGCATCAGTCATCTTAAATTTTTCAAAGGCTTGAACTCGATATTTATGTCTTAATATCCTGTGAATAATAGTTTAACATTATTGGAAATTTTCTGAGGTAAAAAAAAATAACTAAGAAACTGCAGCCTCAAAAAGCTGTAAAAAGAAGTTAACAAATTTGGTTTATATTGTAGAAAAATTACATGAAAAAAAGGTGGTACTTTTTTTTACTCAAAATTTGAATAAATAGAAATCTTTATGGATAAAAAACATATTAGTAACTAATTATCAAGTGTTAGTCTTAATACTGTGTGGCAATGATGTGTTTCCATCCAGGCACAGAGGCAGGTATCCGTCTGTACCTGCCAGAGATAGTAGAGCTTCTGTCCAGCTGCCTGCAGTCCCAGCTGTGGTCAGTGAAAGGGCAAGCGGCCAGTGCTATAGCGACAGTGGCTGACAAGCTGGGAGGGCAGCTGGGCCCTCCACACCTGGCAGCACTGCTCTCTGCAGTGATCGATGGTTTATCAGGCCGTACTTGGCAGGGGAAGGTCAGTCACATATATGGATCCTTGAGACTCTCTTTAAAAACCTTGAGTTTAATCCTATTTCAGTGGTAGTTCTTTACATATTCAAAATTGAATAAAAATTGATAACTCTTAGACCTTGGTTCTATTCCTAGTTTTCTTTTCTCAACTTTTTCTGCAATGAGCTATACTGAGGTCACGAAACAAAGTAAAGTGAAAATGTTGTTAAAATCTGATGTAGTAGGAAACTGTTTCAAGTTTTTGAATAGTGTTTTTTTTTCTTTCCTTTATTGTTGTTTTTTTATTGGAAACATGGGGTTGATGTTGACATACTTTATTTTGATACAAGAGAGATTAAAATAGAGCTAGGTATGTCCTTTTTTTTAAATAATAATTTTGAGAAAATAGTCCTCAATTTTTGGCAACTTTAAAGTGGATTTCCTAGAATACTTTTTGATCAATGTGTTGTCTTTTGCCTTTACCACTGGTATCAACTTTATTATTTCAGGAGGCTTTACTAAAAGCCCTGTCAACAATTTGCACTTCTTGCAAGTAAGTAAACATTTTCATTTATTAGCTATTGTATTTACTATAATAAACTTATGAGGTGTATATCTCCAAAAACTAGATTTAACCGAACCTTTCTCATATTGCCTGTCAAACATAAAGGCTTATATTAATACTAGCCCATTGGTATGCTAAGAATACGGAACACATCAGTGTATTTTTATTTAAATGTTCCTTATCAATGTTTTCTTTTTCCTTCAAATTTTCAGAACTGAAATCCTGAATGGTGGATCTGATTCAAAGCAACCAAATATAGACCAGGTATGTAATACATATTATGTCACTTGATATTTGTTTTTGGTTTTGTAAGACAACATAACTCAGTAACATGCCATCTCATTTACTCACTCTTTTTTGATGGAATAAAAAATAGCAGTCAGGACAAAATCAGTGTACACCAGAAGTAAAAAGTTGCATTTGTCATTTAAATTATTTTTTAAAAGAGAGAATTTATCCTAAACAATCACTAACACTAATTAGATGTTTGTTTGCTAGTAATTAAAACGGACAAGGCTTTTAAGCTTTTTTTTTTTTTAATGGACATGGCTTCTAAGCTTTGTTTGTTTTTTTGTTTTTTTTAATAGAAGCAAATCTATGCAGGACAACATTATTATGACAACTGTTTTGTGGAAAATTAAAATTATATTAAACATTTTAACTACATTTTTACATTTTTCTACCCAAAAATTGGTGCGGTGGCTTGAAGTTCATTTTTTTATTATTCACCTTATTAGTTTAATCATCAGATGTTTGTCCTCTTTAAAATATAAAAATTTAGATGAAAATGGAAGCTTGCTTTTTTTCGTTCTTTCTAGATAATGTCAGTGATTTTGCGAGAGTGCGGCAAAGATCAGCCAGTGTACAAAATGGCTGCTATGGAGTGCCTGGGTCCGGTGCTAGAGCTTTATGAACTGGATCACTTCAAGGCTGTGTGGGACATGACACAAACCATCGTTTCACAGGTGCATTGAAGCAAAATTATTACATCTCTCTCTCCTCTCTCTCTCTCTCTCTCTCTCTCTCTCTCTCTCATCTCTCTCTCTCTAAGATATCCAAAATATCCAACACTATCTTCTCTCTCTCTCTTTCTCTCTCTCTCGCTCTCACAAACCTTTCTCTCACAGGAGGTCGTCGCCAACTGAAGGCCAATCGCCGAGTGTCCCAACACACAGTAACGGCATAGCACCACGCGGGCTTCTTACCCAATATCAAGATAGTGTCATATAACATAGATGGACTGCTAAACAAAATTGACGACAACTCCTTACTTACATCCCTGTATGAATTTGATATAGTTTGTCTACTGGAAACATTCATGGCAGAGGACTCGCTCCCTTCTTCTTTCTTCCAAAACTACCAAAAATATTTCTGCCCTGCAAAAAAGCTATCTAAACGCGGGCGCTGCTCAGGAGGAGTTATTGTGTGTGTGAAAAAAACTTTAGTCGATTACGTGTCAGAGATTAAAAACGATCTAGATAATGTAGTTACATTGAAAGTTAGCCTCCACGGTTACACTAAACGTGACATTATCTTTATTTCTGCTTACATCCCTCCATACCAGTCGCCTTACTATGAAACCTACAAAGTTAGAAACGGTGTGAAAATCTTAGAGGACTATGTGTGTCAACTGAAACTCTTATATAAAGACTGTAACTTTATAATAAGTGGTGATTTAAATGCCCGTACTTCAAACGTACAGCCCTTG
>RQTK01000612.1:115437-196873 GCA_003991915.1 Elysia chlorotica | reverse complement strand
CCTAAAGAACTCATCTAATTTCTGGAAGGAAGTCAAATCAATAATGCCTAGAAAAGATACCCAAAATAACATACAAATGGATCAGTGGTATACATTCTTTAAAGGCATATTTCAATCAAATACTACAGAGCCACCGATCTGCTTGGAGGCCCCAACCCCTTTATACTTAGATGCAGGGGCGCATATTGAAGACCTTAACAAAGACATAGAGGAATTCGAAGTAAGGGCCGCTATAAAATGGGTTAACTCTGGCAAATCTCCGGGGGGCGACCAAATTCTCAATGAAATGTTAAAATGTGGTATAGACCACATTGCATCATTCCTAAGGGTAGTTTTCCAAAAAATCTTTGACACGGGGCATTTCCCCACAAATTGGACCAAAACTATCATTGTTCCTATACATAAGAAAGGTGATATAGACACATGCAATAACTATAGACCTATATCGTTGACTTCTTTAGTATCTAAAGTATACACTTGTATCATTAATAAAAGACTTACATCTTTTGTCACAACGTTAAATATTATTCCAGAAGAACAAGCAGCTTTTAGAAAAGGCTACTCTACCATTGACCACATATTTACCCTCTATGCCATGATAATGAAACAGTTTGCGAAAGACAGAAAACTGTATGTCGCATTTGTTGATTACAGCAAATGTTTCGACTCTGTCAATAGAAAAGCACTTTTAAACATTTTGAATCGAAACGGTGTCACGGGAAAATTATTGAATGCTATTGAAGGAATATACAATCAAGTTTCATCAGCAGTAAGAAATAACTTTAAATTATCAGAATATTTAGACTGCCCTGTTGGAGTAAGACAAGGATGTCTTCTCAGTCCACTACTGTTCAGTATATTCATCACAGAATTGTCACACAATATTAACAGAAAAGGCAAGCATGGTATACAGTTTATAACTGAAAGACAGGTTATTCACCATCTATTATTTGCCGATGACGCATTGCTTGTTTCTGACACTGTAGTTGGACTCCAGCGAAAGCTTGATATACTATGCAACCAGACTTCAAGATTAGGACTCACTGTTAATATCGATAAAACCAAAATAGTAGTTTTCAGAAAAGGAGGCTTCTTAAGTAAACATGAAAAATGGGTGTATGGAAAAACACCACTTAAAATCGTAAACTCATACAGATATCTGGGAGTAGAATTTACTTCAGGATTGAGATTAAAAAGTTTAACTTCAATGCAAGTAAGTAAGGCCAAACAAACAAGTTATAAATTGACAAAATGCTTGGAAGCTCTAACATGTGAGGATATAAAAATACTTTTTAAACTCTTTGAATCTAAAGTACAGCCTATTCTCTCATAAGCCAAAAAGCTATGGGATACTCTTGAATACACATAAATAGAGCAGGTTCACACTAACACAATAAAACTCTTTTTAAATGTATCGATCCATTACTCAAATACTGCAAAAAATGGAGAGACAGCCAGGTTTCCACTGCAAATTAATATAAAAATTCGATGCTTAAAATACTGGTTAAGACTTCAAAAAATGCCAGAATCTAGGATACCCAAACAAGCCTACCAGTGCTTAAAAAATTGAATGAAAAGAAAGTAAAATCTTGGGTAACTGATATGAAACATATGCTATGTTCAAATGGATTTGGTCATGTCTGGATGTTTGAATGTGTTGGCAACGAAACTTCCTTCTGCAATGTTTTTAAAAGAAGACTGTGCGACGTGTTTAAACAAACTTGGTCTGCCAAATTATCAGAGAATGAAAGTATGTTATTCTATTCTTCATTTAAATCCATGATCTGTGTTGAAACATACTTGTTGAATAATTGGTTACCATCAAACTTAAAAAATGCTTTAGTAAGATTTCGACTAGGTGTTTCAGAGATAAATTGTCATAAATTCAAATATTCAAAAGATATCACACTGCAAATGTGTCCAGTATGTAACACAGATAAAGAAGATGAATACCACGTATTAATGATTTGTAAAGCATACGAGGAGCTTCGAACCACGCACATCCCTCCCAAATACCTTACCATTAGAAGTAGAAGTAGATTAAGTGTACTAATGTCAAATAGCAATCTTTATTCAAATGTTGCCATATATTTACAGCATGTCTTGAAACTAAGAAAATCTCTGATATAAGTGAAATTCTCAGCCTATTAGGCATAGTGTCGCAGGTGTATTATTCAGATTGTGTATGTCAGTCTTGCATAAAATAAAGCTTGTACTTTCCATTTGATTGCTATCTGTACAATGTGAACTGTAATTTTGGATAAATTATATATTCCCTGATATGTCTATGTGGTAAAATTTAGACTAAATTACCTATCTCCAAAAATAAGAGCACAAATTATCAAACTGAAAGCTCGTTTATAACTAAAAGTTACTCAAAAGCTTCATAAATTGGGTGAATGGACTGAGAGAGCAAATCGAAAGTGATGTTACCATTTTGTTATCTTTTTCTTGAACATTATAAAATTGTATTTTTTTGTCATGTTTGTTAAGGGTGAGAAGCCCAACGAACCAATAAACATCAATCAATCAATCAATCAATCACTCATAACCGATAAAGTAAATATATAAATTAATCTAGTATATTGGTGGAAAAACAGTTTTAAAATCTATTCTTTTCATATGGTGACAAATTTAGTCATGTCTTTAAATTTAATCCAATGCAATGAAATATAACATCTCATTTATTGTTGTGTTTAATCCAGTTATCTGCCATTGCTTGTGGAACTGTCAAGACCGTTTTCAAACAAGACAAATCTGGGGAAGTTACACTGGAGGTTAGCTTTTCAACGTCGTTATCCCCCTATGAACTAATAAAATAGATGCACAAATGCAGAAGAATTTTTTATTTTAGAAAGCAATGTTTTGATCAGACCAAAAATGGCAGTTTTAACTATTGTTTTTGAAGAATCTGGGATAATTTCCCTACCATTATTAACTTTATTAATTATAGTTTTCTGTCTATTTTTGTTTTTGTGTGATGTAATTTATTCTATATGAGCTACGCTTGTTTGTTTATAATTATGTTGAATTTTATTTTTTATTTCAGACAGTTTAGATTCACCATAAGGCTTTTAATAATAAATCATTAAGAGAAGGGGGATGAAGTAACTATTTTGATAGGCAAAAAGACTTGACTTCAGCCAGAAAATTTGTCAAAAATAAAAATGTCTGTTTACTTTGCTATCACTTCAGTACTTTTAGGACAATATTCAATGTGGATGCTTTTCAGATTGTCAAAGCTATTGGAAAGATGGCAAAAAAGTTGGAGTTTGAAATGCAACCACAGGTGAGTGTATCTTGAATCTCATTGTCTTGATTTTTACATGTTACTGGTGAAATGGTTACGACGTTAGGCCACCATTGTGAAGATATAGGGTTGGATCCCCAAGTCGATGAACATTTTTTCTGGACCTTCTGTGTCAACCCAGCATGGAATGATAAATGAAGTTCTGCAGTCATAGCTGTTTATCTTTGTGTTTGTTATAAATATAGAATTGTTATTTTGTGTTTATAATATGTATCAACATAAACTCAGCAATTTTTTTTTTTTTAAGTTAATGTTCTTCAGATCTATATTTAATAGTAACGTACCATTAGCTTTTACTTATATTTTTAAATAAAACTTGCCATTTGTTATATTTTCTTTGGTATGGGCTGATTTACAGGAATCTTTACTTGTGTATCAGTTGGAAAAGTTACAGAACTACTGCAGAGAAACTTGTTGATGGGAAGCTTATATTTATTATATTTATATATATTCCTTGTTGGATTTTCTTTGTTTATTTAGGTTCTAGAAACATTCCTGACTTTGAACATCAAAGAAATTGATCTCTCAACTCCTGAAGAAAAGAAAAAGATGCTGAAAAAAGAAAAAATGCTTAAGTATTCACGAAGAGAAAGAAAGGTATGATGTAAATCAATTTATTTCTGGCAATTATTTCGTATCTTGTTTATTTTTTGTTTTTGTTTTAAATATGTTAGTAAAAGGGAGAAGTAAAAAGAAATAAAAAATAATTGCAACAATATCATTTACTTATAACAGCAGGGAGGAAAATTGATCCTTCATATTGTGGCACAAATTGATATATTTATCTGAACTACACATCTCTTGTATCAGTTTTTAAAAGTTAGTTGATTTGAGAATTATTTAAAAATAATTTCTACTGGATATGTTCTCTTTAGCGCTTGAAACAAAAAGAGAAGTTAGACAGAGAACTGCTAGAAACAAAGGCAACTGCTGACAAGGAACAGAAACTTAAACTGGTAAGTGAATATTAATACTTTCTTTCAAGGGTTATTACAAAGGCCTAGAAAAGATCTATTCATATTTTATTTTCATTTAAATAAAGTTTTGTTTATCGATGAAAACATAGTGGCCAATGTATGAGTCCCATAGGAAATTAACTCTTAATGAAGGAACTAGGCACAGATTATGATGGAACATTCATTAACGTTTTTTTTTTATTATTTAATAAAATGTTTTTCATAGCATTTAGTGCCTATAGGTGTAGCTGCTGCAAAAAAAAGTACAGAACTGTGACAATTCTTTGTTTTGGGATATTCAAACCCCCAAAAAAGGGTTTTTCTCAGTTCCTAAGTATGTAAAAGTGAAGTTTTTCCCAATAAGACATTTTATTAATTCAAAAAGTGAAGATTGAAACATAATTTAAGGTTAAAGAATCAATGAACCCAAATTAAAGTACATTTTCCAACGATTCTGCCCATTTCCTAGACCTTTACAGTGATAACACATATTTATCTCTTTCCCAAATTATGGAGTAATATATCAGTTAAGTCAAAAGAAAGAGAGAATGTGAGATCAGAGGGAACAACATTTAAATGCAATATTGTCTAACCATTGGATGGATAAATAAAGCACAGGTTGATAATTGACAAATAAATAGATCTAGCTGGAAATGATTTGCTTGGTGGGATAAAGATGCAGTTGTTACAAAGGTAGAGAAAGGTATACATGAAGGAATATAATGAGATGTCCAAAAACAAAGTTATACATGTTCTACTCATTACAAAAATTATGCTGTGGTGCAAGAAACAGATGTATAAATGGTCAACACAATATAGAAGTAATCTTCTTTGTTGTCTTTACTTCTTTACATTATGTTATCATAGACATTTAATCTCCGCTTTAAAAATAAAATGAACCAAAAGCCTGAAACTGGTCTTACAGTTAAAGACAGTGCTTCATGTGCATTATTACCTTGTGCTATTCCCAGCATACTGAGATAATTCAAGCAGTGTTTGAGACCTACATCCGTGTTATCAAGTTGGCAGCAGAGTCTATACTTCTACCTATAGTTTTGGAAGGTTTGGCCAGGTGAGATACTTTGCATCCAAGTAGATCTGAAGTCTCAAATTAGACTCATTATTTTATATGAATAATGGTTACCAACCATATTGAAAATAGTGTAATAAGTTCATCAAGGCCCAGATGTTTTTTTGGTCTATTTTTTTTTTTCTTTCAATTTTTTTTTTTTTTAGAAAGAAGTGATCCAAAATTTCTATTTTACCTCAGATATATACAAGCAGAAGCAGACCTTATTATACAGTCATGTATAAAGTTCCAACACTTTTAATCTTTTCCTGTAAGCAAACCACACTTCTTGCTTTAGTTTTATTGCAACATTCTTTCAAAGATAGACAAATTTATGTGACAACACGGCAGTGGCTGTGTAAACCTATCAGATAAATTTAAAAAAAAAGAAGAGTACATTCACTGAAAAGTTGCTGATACTTGGCACACTTGGAATCCTCTGCTCTGCTATCAAAGTCAAGTTCAGTGTAAGCAATACCACCATTTACAAGCCTGGTCCCAAATTCTGTTATTTACTGAAAACAACTTCTAAACACATGCTAAACGAGCCTTCCAAAACGTTGGGCTTAAACAGCCACTACTGCAATAACAATATAAATCTTAATTCATTCACCAAGACTTAACATTGCCCCTTAAAATTAGGGTTAAATTGCAAGAAAAGGTACAGGAAACTACATCAATAAAAAACACAGACTGTAAACCACAATGCAACAAAGTCTGGGTGTTGGTGACGTGGTGTTTCTGACACTATGAGACACACACACACACACAATACATTTATTAAGTAACACTAGTCCTTGGTTCACTCTTTAAAGTTAAGGTTAAGCTTGTGTTGAAGTCAATTTTTATAGCTGAACCTAATACACTTGGCCACCAATAAGGTTTGCAGTGACAAACGGCACTAAAAATCTGTATTTGCTTTTTTAAAAGTTGGCGGCTGTGATAAAATGGTTTTCCTCTGAATGTGATGGATATTTTAATTTTAGAGTATAAATTCTACGCTCCTTGAATTTGATATACAGTAAGTTAAGATGTGTTATCTTTTAGAGCCTTAAAACTTTATAGTAATGTTTAATTAAACAAAATCCGATTCTGACAATATTGTTCTCTGTTGTATTTCTGTATCATCCAGATTTGCCCATTTGATCAACATTGAGTACTTTGACAGTTTGTTTTCAGCCTTGAACAATCTTATAGAGTCAGAGGTAAAATAATTCTGTTTAAAAATACTTTTGACTCTCTTGGTGAAATCACAATCCCTATAAACGTATTCACTACCAACCCATATTTCATGGCTAGAAATAGGGTTTTAAAGAATTGTTTTTCATTGCACATCAATCAAATTTAATATAATATCGAATGCGTATATGGTTAGTTAAAACACACTTTAATACTCCATTCTTTTCTTATAAAATCAAACAATAACTAAACTTTACAGATTTTTATGAAAAGAAATGGAATCTTTTTTTTTTTTCAAGTTTTACTTACTTTGTCTCAGGTGCTAACAGATCGGGAGATGCTCCATTGCATGCAGACAGCGTTCACAATCTTGTCGGGACAGGGGACTGTGATCAACATTGATCCATCTAGATTCTACAAGCACTTTTATTGTGCCCTACTATCTGTTCATGCAGGTATGATTTTTTAGAGATGTCTACATGTGTTCATGAAGTACATTTCTAACATGTTTTTTTAGTACAGTGATTTTGTTTTGTTTTTTATTCCTTTCAGTCCAACCAGCAATTGATTTAATTGCTTTACAACAAAATGTTATTTTGGTTTATTTTTAGAATTGGAAACAAATATGATTATTTCAAAATTAAATCTGTACCTCTCATCAAAACAGGTCAATCTTCAGAAATGACGCCAATAGTTTTAGACTGTTTGTATACAATGATCCACAAAAGAAGAAAGCAGGTAAGCTTCTCCATTTAATGGCAGTAAATAATGGGATGTGCCTTATAGTTTTTTTTATTTTTTTTTATAGTTTTTTTGTTTCTTATTACTTTTTGCAATGATGAATTAAATTATCTTTGACTGATGATAATATGAAATTGTAAAATAATGTATTAATATAAAGTTCAAATATTTTAACCCTTTCAGTTTCTGGAATTTCTATTGTAAGATTTCTCTCTGTTTCACCAAAGAAAATTAGAAGGTTATGATTAATAGTTATACTCTTTTGTACACATTGCATTAACACAGTTTAAGAAATACTTCAAAGGTAGAGAATGAAGTACTAAAGCTCATCTTCACAAAATTATACTGAACTAATATTTTTAATGGTCTTCAAGATAACACAAATATTCTGCCAGTCTTTACATAGCTACCTGTCTGTTTACAGCATATTTGAATAGATTCAACTTCCTCCTAATGCCCTGTCTATAGATATTATACATGCCTTATTTGTCAATGTTTGCCTTAATTTTTGGAGTTGGAGATTAAGGCTCCATATTTTTTTGAAACCCTTACCTACAGGCCTTGGTGACTTGCTAGTTTCATAAATTTTGAAACAATGTAAATCCAAATATTTCTTCTTAAAGAAGCCTGCTTTGCCATGTACAACATTAAATAAAGAATGCATTGATAAAGATTTGAAAAATATAAATGAGGCTGACATAGTTTTGTCATATAGCCATATCATTTCCTTTTTTTTGTCAGATGTCTCAACAGAGAATCCTGGCCTTCATCAAAAGACTATGTACCTTGTCCTTACAGCAAAGCCCTGAATCAGCAATGTCTTTTCTTGCTGCAGTTCGACAGTTTGTACATGTGGGTAGTTTTAACATAGAATTGTTTCACCAGGTGCTCATCAAAGTAGCATACACTGATAGTCAGCAGTTATACTGGTAGGATTAAACTTTCTCTCAATTTTCAATCTTCATTAAATTATTACTTTGCCATATGTCAGAAACACATATATTGACATCCAGTCTGCCTCAGCATGATTAAGGTTTTTATTTTAGTGGGCTGAGCATAAAATAAAACCGTTTTAAAACAAAAATTTTGATTCCAAAGTCTATGATGTTAATAATATGCTGATACTTTATCCAGGCATACAAATACAGTGATATCCTGTTTGATGCCGAGGCGCAGGGTAGCGGCGTGTATCTGCCTGAGTTGGAGGACCCAGAACATTGCTGTGCCAACACCACCACACTATGGGAGTTGCATCTTCTTCGAGTATGAAAATGTTACTTTTCAATCACTCAGAATATATTTCAAAGTTTTAAAAAAAATGGGAACTCTCAAAACAAACACACAAAAATCTTGGACAAGGAAGATACATATATGTCTTTTTCTAGTATCAAATTTACAACAGCTCATATCTATAATTTCAAATTAGTGGGGATATTGACATTTTGTTTTAGAGTATGGCAGTTTTTTTGAGACCTTTCTTTATTATTCACTATCCAGTTAATTTGTCTTGGAACCATCACAATAATTATTGTGGTGTGGCTTTGCATCAGACTATGTCAATCTTAAAATAAATAAAGATTTTTTATAATATTCTAATTCCACATGCTTATTATTATGATATTTTCAGCATCACTACGATCCAAGCATCAGAAAATACACGAAACACATGCTTCATGGGGCGCCTTTGGCTGGCGAAAATCAACTAACACAAGATCTTGCTAGAAAGTAAGTTTAATGTCCTTTTGCATAATCTTTCTTATACATTATCATGAATTGGTTGAGCCAAAGAACATCAGGATCCTTTTAAAGGCTTTAGAGAGTCATAGATATCGGAGTTTTATTATTTTTTTTGCTAGAATTCTGCAGCCACACTCAGTGATGCCAATTTTCTGTAAATTGATGGATTTTCAGTGGGGGAGAAAAAAGTTGCCAGGTACAGTTCTATCAAGGGGCAGTGTTCTGTGTATTAATCTGCTATGTTGCTTATAGTAAAAATGGTGAGAACAGAAACAATAATTCAGTTTGCATCACTGCCACACAGCACATCAGTCATGATCTGTAATGGAATTGTCTTCTATTGTCAGCTCTTGACCTACAGCTTAAGCCAAAAGTGATTCACACCTGTGTGTATATGGTTTGGAAGTAGAATCTCTCAAGGAACCAAGAAATATAATTGAACCTGCACCTCTATCTCAGGATTGTTAACTAATTATCCTTCCAGATATCGTCATACACTAAATAAGTTATGAATGAGTGATAAATTTCGTTTTTACTAAACTGTTAGCCAAATTGGAGTTTCTTGAGTGGTTCTAACTGGGGGAAAAGGGTTTAACTGGGCATATACACCGATTGGCATTATTTTCTCTATCTTCACATCTTTACCACATAATTATTGTGAACTAGAAATTCTGTGCATTTAGATGTGTGATTGCACTTCATATCTAACAGTGTTTGATTTCTCTCACAGGGATATATAATGCCTTAACCTCAAACAAGTGAAACAAAAAAATTTTTTTTTTTTTTTTTTTTTAAGAATAATTTAAGCACAAGTGATTGATATTGAAATAGACAAAATAGAAAAATTAATCCAAGATAAGAGAGCTGATGTAGTAATGCAGCAAAAAATTCATCTATGTACTGCAAACTAACAACTGTATTGGATTACATGTCATTTAGTTAAGTTATAAGTGTTCTTCATGAGATCTAGTTTACGTAAGTTTTTCTCCTGCTGATAAATTCAATCCAAGATAAGAGAGCTGATGTAGTAATGCAGCAAAAAATTCATCTATGTACTGCAAACTAACAACTGAATTGGATTACATGTCATTTAGTTAAGTTATAAGTGTTCTTCATGAGATCTAGTTTACATAAGTTTTTCTCCTGCTGATAAATTCAATTGATCAGAACAGATGTGTAATGAAGTAGAAACATTGTGCCAAATGGATTACTTATATACAATATTTTTTCCTCACACAGAACGCCCTCTGAATTGTACGAGCTTTTCTGCAACACAGATGTTTTTAACAAGAACATACCAGAGAGACCACCAAAAAGGAAAAAGGTGATGATACAGTAGAACTCGAATGCAACGAACTCAGAATTAAAGAACACCCTACATTCATCGAACACATAAAAATCCCCGGTTTTTCCCCTTTTTTGTATCTAAGAAACTAATGTAAGCTTGGATAGACTTGTCATATTAGGCATAGTTTCACTGTATTTCCCATTTAAGACACTCTGACTCTATAATCATCACCTTTGCAGTTTATTCTCTTGAGAACCATTGCAGATTGGTGCATTGAAATTTTATTGAAACTCAGAATGTGTAATTCTATAATTATTATTCTGTTGGGGTTTTGTCTATTTTACGTAAAAGCCTTCATTTCAAAGAAAGATCAATATTCCAGTGAAGTTTAAGACAAATTGTTCCATTATTTTACAAGTAGCAATATTGTTTTTCTTATTTTTTTTTCCAGATGAAACACTCATCGGGATTCATGAATGAAACCTTTGGCAACTATTTAGAGTCAGTTCTTGAGGCTGCTTCTCCAAACGTTTCCAAAGACCTTCACCAGCACTTGATGAATCAACATAATCGAACGTGACATTTATTTTTTAGTGTGTGAAAAAAAAATATAATAAAAATTTATATACAAAAAAACGATATTCCTTTCAGCTTTCATTGTTTGGGAAAAGTTTAAATTAGTACATAATGAGTGTAGTATTAAGTACATTTTTTAGTCAGGCAAAATACATTTTATCCTCAAATTATCACAGGATATTAATTTGAATACATTACAAAATGAATCTCCTCAAATTATCTTTGATTCAGCTATTATTGAAGTGTCCGTAATATTACATGTACTGTTACCTTATGCTTAAAGAGAGAGGAAACAGGAATAAACTCCTTCATCAGAAACTAAGATTTATTTAGTTTTAAATTTGTCAAAGAAGAAAACTGATTGACCTTTACTGTCAAGAACAGGTTTTTTTTTTTCTTGAGGATCAGGTTAGGTTGTGTGACAGACATAAAAGACTAGTGCATAGGTGTAGACCATATCAAAATCTTGACGATATTCATATAGTTCTTGTTTGGCACGATATGAATGTAGTGTACAATCTGCCTATTAGTAATGGTAGATTATCGTAAAAAAAAACAACTGACATTGATAAACTAGTTCTTGAAAAAAACAGCATGAGTCTGTTAAATCAATGGCTCCTGTCCCTACGTTTTTAATAGCACACACAATCAAATTTATCATAATTATTTGCATTGGCCATTAATAAATTTAATATAAAAAATACTCATTGTAATAAGGATGTTCCTCCTGTTCATTTATCACTATGTTATCATGGCTTTACTGAAACTGTGGTGTATAACCTGGTTGTTCTTCTGACCTTTCTACTCTCAACAAATCCACATCCAGTTATAAATAATTTATGATACATAGTATAATTGACAAAGAAGACTGAGCAAAACAACAACAACAAAATTGTGTCCACCTTTTTAGGATTTTATTTATTTTAGACATGAAATTTCACAATAACAACTCCTCTTGTTAGTGGAGGAAAACAAAAATTCTGAGCACTTTACTTAGGGGGCTTCCTTAATTGATCCTTTACATGTGAGCAACGTAAATCAGTGATGATGGTGACAAAAAGTGCAAAAAGAGGAACATTTTTTGCAATCAACCCAAATAGCCATTTTTTCATTTGAAATACCAATTTAAGTCACTTTGCATGAAAGACAAAAAGCTGAAGGATTGAGATTTAAACTAGGTGAGAGCTTTGCTTTCTACAAACAAAGATTTCTCTTCCTTCAGTGTGGGGCACTAAGAAAGTTACTATGGATATAAGAGGGCTTGTACAATACTTAATCACATGCTGCACCTTTTTATATAAGTTAGATTAATTAATGATGCAGAAAATTAATGAAAACAATACATGTATTTCAAAAATGTGATATTACATGTACTATGTTAAGTCTTGACTATGAAATGGTAACATTTATACGCAATTGGTCTAGGGAATAAAGTGGATCTGGATGCTCAATAAATATACCTGTGCCACACTCATTTACTTTTACAACTAAACTTAACATGAGTGTATGCAGGATATGGGTGTTTGTCCAGAGACATCACCCAATGAAAAATTGTCATTCATAGTCACATGCCAGTCACATTAAACTAACACCGACCCAACCGGTAGAGGGCCAATTCGCCGAGGCTCGAATCATGGACCTCCTGCATCTTAATCCGATGTATACTGATCAAACGCATGGACATGTGATCCAGTCATTTTATATCCTTTTTTTTTTCTTCTGGTAGAAAGTAAGAGGTACAATATGCTTCAGTTCAAGAAACCAGAGAAACGAAGAAAACCTAATATGCATACTTTAATTTTAGCCAAATGATGAGCATTGTTGGAAAATCTTTGGTGCTCTCTTTAATTAAACAAAAAAGCACTGTATGTACCTCTATAAGTTTCATATTGTCAATGAAGATGATAAAAATGACAAATGTTGAAAACAAAAGTTATTTCAAAAATACTAAGACTTTAAAAGAAAGGGACAGGTAAATATTATGCTTTAATGTTTTGAAAAAATTGAAAATAGGAACATAGGAAACATGTAAATACTACATACTCTTTGCACACAAACTATTCATTTCAAAATAAATCCAACCACATGAGGAAAAAAAAATCTTTTGGCAATAATGTGTGTGTGTTTCTTTATATCATACATTAAAAAAAATCTTGAAACTCCATTAAAAAATGATCTCCATTGACTAGTAATATTATAAGATATCCACATAAATTATAAGTATGCAAACCAAAAACAAAAAAAAAGTACAATGACTTTGGCACATCATTAATTTTGTAGTAAACAAATAAGAAACTTGCATTGCGTTAAAAGTAAAAAAAAGTATGCTAAACCCTCTTTGAAATCTGTTGTGGTTTGTGTTTGTTTGTTTAATCATAGAAATTAAAGAATTTTGTAGCTCGACCCCTTATACCGAAAGTGAATGCAAACAATACTAGGTACATTTATGTGTTCATATGCTTTTCCTAGATTCCCAATAATACTGTAACTTTTATTGACTCACAGAAAAAAGTTGATAAAAAAATAGAAATCACTCTTGTATATTAATACAATCTTTACAATACAATTAATGATTGTTCTACACCTGACTCAGGGGTAAACAACCATTCTAATCACCAGACCTAGCAATGATTTGAAACATACATCTTTCTTTATTTGTGCATAGTTTATTATCTTTATGATCCGAGGTACATAGATCTAGTTAGAAAAAGATCAAAATATGATTGTTTAAAACATGTAACAGGCTGATAAACTTGACAAGAAACTGTTATCCATGTCATACACTTTAACCATATCGATCCTGTAAATCCTCTTTGTAGAAAGCATCATTGAAAAGCAAATGTCTTTCACTAAACATTTTCATCAAACTATTTAAATAGATACACATTTTTCTTAATAGAATTTAAAAGAAAAAATCAGAGAATAAAAAAAGATTTCTTGTATACACATATAAAAGAAAAAAAATGGCACACCAACAGCTGTAAACAAGCCAATTTATCCAAATCTGAGTAATGAGCAGTTTTCACACCATCCTGAAAATATTGCAAGTTTTAATTTTTCATTCATTTCTTAACCAGTTGACTGTGAGGATAGAGACGAGCAAAGCGGCCGAGAGTCCAGATAGGGAACACATTGCGATAGCTTGTGTAACTGATAGCACATGACTTATTGAATACTCCCGAGATATTTTCCTGTAAAAAGTTTTAGAAAAAAGATTGAGTCATAATTATTTTTCTATCTTTATTCAAATTAGACATTTGCATATTAATATTTAGTAATAATCTATAGTCAATCATCATCATTATCATATTGGCTTGCCTGCTATGTGCTATGTCAGACTTAGCCTCCCTCACAATCCTTTCTGCCAGTTCTCATTCTGTAACCAAAATTAATGTGCACTAAAAAAAAAAACAACTAAAAAAAAAAGTTTTGACCTGAAAGTAGTGTAGACTTTATAAACTGCATATCATACACTGGGAATCCAAATAATTTGTACAAATCTTATGAGCCATGGATTGAAGAACAAAAATACATGGCTATATCTTCATTACTTGTAAATAGTTTTCTTAAAATAAATTGACCCTCCTTTTCATGTGTGAAGATTAAAGACTAACCTGAGGCCAATCACCATTATCGAGCTGCCGTGACATCAAAACTCTGATTCCCTTTTCTATTACATCCACATCAGGGTATCTGAAATTCAATATATGGTCAAACATTGTATTAAAACTCATACATTTCAGATTTTTTTTTAAATGTGCAAAGTTGATAAAGGACACCTGCCATATTGTCATAAACCAATGTGCAATACTTTTTTTTTTTTACTCATTCCAATGATATCACATAGGTTTTCCCTCAAACTTTTAAGTTGTGAATAAATGATTCATGGACATTTTATGACTATGTAGGCTAGATTATTTCCACTAAAAGGCGACTAGTACCTTAATTCATTATTAAGTTGAATTTCAAATAACTTAAGATTTATGTCATTCTCCATTACATATACTCTTGTAGGACCACCTTTCCTAACACACCAATAGCCATAACAAATTTTAAGATAAATCACATTCAAAATGAAGAAGTAATTTAAACCCTACAGAAAAAAAATGTAACCAGGTTGTTTGTTGTTTTTTTGCTTTATGATGGTTGTTTATACATTCAAGCTTAAATAACAACTTTTTCAGTTGAGTTGTATTACCATTTCATCTTGTGTGCTTTTTTTTTTTGGTCAGATCCAAAAAATCATTTGGTAAGGTACATAAAATCCTGTTTACACTATTTAAGATTTCAATAGATACAATATATATATGCATAATAAATAACATACATGTGGAAATCACATTTCAGTGGTTGGGAGTTTTTTGTTTGTGAATGTAAAAAGGCTCAGGGTGAAAGAAACAGAAGAAAAGCTATTGTCTGCGGTGAACATTATTCTTGGACTAATTGCTCTATATATTATATATTTAACTGTTCAAATTACAACAGCAGATGTAAAATACATTTTAATATAAAACAATATAAAAATAAATACAGTTGGAAATGTTAAATCCAAAAAAACAACATGTTCTTACCAATGCATATAGAAAGACCTACCTGACAGCCATAAGGCCCATCAATGCCCAGCTGGTATTGACCACCTGAGACTTATCACTGGCCACGTACTCTCGTACCTCGCAGCTCTCAAAATTCTCTCCCCAGCCACCGTCTTCCAGTTGTTGACTGATCAGGAAGTCGCAGCCTTTCCTAACTGCAGCAGGTATAGTTTGCCCACTACCATATGTAAAGCCCAAACAGGCATACGCTTCTAGAGCAAACCAAGCCCCATAGGTGAAGCAAACGCCCCAGCTCCCCTCCCATGATCCATCCGGTCTCTGCTTGTTTTGAACAAAGTCTAATCCCCGTTGCAGAGCCTGTTCAATCTCTTCAGTGCGATAAGAAGGATAGATCTTGCGGAATGTAGCAAAACACTGCATAGATGCAGATGTGCATTCAGTGTATGTGTAATCGACCATAATGTCACCTGAGAATATGAAAAAACAAACAAACAAAAAAAAAGCTTCATTGCTTCTCATTTTGAAGAGACAAACAGAATACTGCAACTTGGAAAACTTTTATTCCTAGTCATCAAATAACTAGAAACATATCCTGAATATTTGAATCTGTATAGATTTCAAATTTTAGTTTTTAATCCTGTGAGTCTTACAAAATCTTATCATGGATTTTTAAATACCAGTCTTTACATGATATTTGGTAAATTAAATCAAACTATTCTAAAATGAAAAAAAGACAATATACTGAAACCAACTTCACAAGTTTTAAGCGAGGGAATTTTACAATTCTTTACAAAACTGCAATTCACAGGAAATTGTCTTGTCAATTTTACCTGCTATTCCTTATGATATTCTTACATTCTGCACACTTTTAAACATAGCAGCTGATTAAATTAGGAAAAATGAATAAGACACTAGATTTTCCTCATGTGTAAGTTAATAAATATAAAATCTAATTTCACAAAATGAGAAAAAGGAAAAAAAGACCATCACTTGGTATATCTTTTAGATAAGAAAACAGATACACAGATGGGTTTCACATTTGTAATATGATGCAACTTAAAATGTAATTTTACATACCAAATACTTCAGATGCATTGAGAACCTCCCATACTTTTCCACCTCTTTTATCCTCATATGTGGCCCAGCCACCATCTTGGTTTTGCATACCTAGAAGCTGATAAATAGGAAAAGAAAAGTAGAAACATTTTCTTCCATACAAATTGTTTAAAATATTTTAAAAATTATATTTGCTTAAAAAAGAAGATCATGTGTGTTGGAAGAACGTTTTTCTCATTCAAAATCAAACAATATAGCAAAATTCCTACTTTGTCAGGTTTGGTTGAAAGTGGTATCATGAACAAAAAAGGTCGTAAAAAGCTCAAACGGTGAACATATAACAGAGCGTTGGGGAATCAAGAGTTAGGGTCCTGACTATACAAGTCAAATACCATGAAGCAATTGTTAAAAATCAAGTCAAAGACTATTTCTGTCAATGATATAATCTATTTCAACATATTTACCTCAAATCATCATCTTATGTGAATATAAGTAATTATCCTTTTATTTTTAAAAAAATGTTCAATCAAGTCACCATTAGTCCCAATATATACTAATGATTGTGCAATTACTCACCAAATTGATACTCATTTATTGAAATTTGTGGATGACACATCAATGCTAAGACTAATAAGTGAAGAAGAAGCAAACTACAGAGAGACAATCCGCATGGTGTGAAGACCATTACCTACTTTTAAATGTCAATAAAACAAAAATGATTATTATCGATGTTAGGATAAAGAAAACACCAATGTCTCCCCTCTTTATGAAAGGCGAAGAGGTTGAGCAGGTAGAAAAGTATCTTGGTGTCGCTTTAGACAGTAAATTAAATTGGAACCCTCATACCATTGCTCTTTTGAAACGGTTAAATACCTGTCTCTACTTTTTAAGAAAACTTTACTCATTCCACGTAGCTAAGAAAATAATGTGTCTTTTTTTATAAATCAGTCATTGTGAGTGTGATCTGTTTCGCTCTGGTCTGTTGGGGAGGAAATGCAAATGTATCAATTATATGTAAACTAGACAAAATAATTATCTCCAAATGTAACAAAGTTTGCAAACCCAGAGAATATTTCCCCAATATAGATATGCTATATTTATGTAAATGTCAAAGTAAGATCGTTTCAATTTTAAAAGATGAAAACCAACCTCTTTATAGCCAGTTAAGCTTTTCTGAGCGCTCGGGGAGGCCAAGAGCCTTATAATGTAGACTTCAAAGATACAAAAATTCGTTTCTACCCAGTGCAGTTACACTCTTGTAAAATGTAATACAATTTCTATTCAGACCAATTTTCTATTGATATTTGTAATTACTCATGTTATGACTGTCTTTACTGCTTTGTTTTGCTGTATATACAGATCATCAAATGTGCCTAAGGACAAATAAAGTTTTATCTTATCTTATCTGATTTTTTCAAAACTAGTTTTCTTTACCAAATCAACTCCTCTGTACAGCCTTTCAGAAAGGACAGGTTCCTTGAGCTTGCACTTCTCTTCAAGTTTCATGATAGCTTTGAGACCCTCTGCTGTGCAGTCAGACACAATCCAGCCACATTCCCATGTATTGAAAGGGAAGCCCCCCTGAGAAAAGAAAATTGTATCGGGTATCATGACACTGAACAGCTATTTTAAAAAAATGTTCAAGATAGATTTTATTTCACATCCCAGAAATGGACCATTTTTGTTAATGGTAGACTTTTCACACAAATTACTCAATCAAAATAAAAGAAAAAGACCTGGTCCCAAGAGAGTGGAACAAATGTGCAATGGGAAGACTGTTACAGTAGATAATGTGCAAGTTTTTAAC
Organism: Elysia chlorotica; assembly: GCA_003991915.1. Classification (NCBI taxonomy): domain Eukaryota; kingdom Metazoa; phylum Mollusca; class Gastropoda; family Plakobranchidae; genus Elysia; species Elysia chlorotica. The sequence goes on along the minus strand of RQTK01000612.1, from coordinate 178,601 downwards.
CTCTGCTTCAATTGTCAAAAAATTAACAATTTTGAAGTAGAATCAAAAACTTGAGATTTTTGTTAAATACATAAAGCATTAGTCCACATTATATTGCAATATGTGGAACAAGAAAAGATAAAGGATGCTGACTACTGATACATTAACTTACATCAGTTGCCTGTCGGAAGTATTTCTCATAATCAGGCGGATTTCCTTTCATTTGAGTCAGCTTCAAAAACTTGTGTGCAGATTCAAGGCAGGTTTCCATGCCATCCATGTTAGCAGCACCTCCCTGTATAGAAAATGGATTATAATTTTGTTGTTGTTGTCACAAGAACAAGACACCTGTGTTTGGCACACATAGATCTAGTGTGTTACACACCAACCCTCAATATTTACAGTCATTCATGGAGACAGAAAACAATAAAGTGTGTGAAAACAAAACAAACAATACATGTCAGCCAAATTGTGTTAGTAAAACAAACAAAGGCCTTCAATATTCAAGGTCTCAGCTGATTGAGCTTAGATGTGTCAATAGTTCATTGAATAAGGATTTGTATTCAAGGTTGAAGAAACTGTGTCTGAATAAAACAAAACCAACAAAAAGGGGCAATAGGGGAGGAAGAAAAAGAAGAATTAGAGTTGTACAATCATCATGCAGAGAACTGAAAGACTTCAATACACATGACCCCTATAAAGAACAAAGGGGAGCTAACTGGAATAATGACTCATATAAGAAACAAAAGGGAGTTAACTGGAATAATCTTACTATGGTTACATCAAGAGCCCATGATAAAGATCTTCTTTTGGGTGTGATTAATGCAAGATCCGTATGCAATAAAGCCTTACTCATTAATGATTAGAAAATCCAAAATAAAGCAGCCAGACTTATAACACTGAGTAAACAAGCAGATCACATTCATGAAATTTTACAAAAACTACACTGGCTGCCAATAAAAGAACGGATTCATTTCAAGATTCTCTGCTTGGTATTTAGATGTTTGAATCAGAGCTCACCCTGTTATCTGTCAGAGCTCATTGAAAAATAAATACCATCTCGCAGTTTGAGATCTGCAACTGCCAATCAACTTGTTATTCCAAGATCAAGAACTTTACTTGGGGAAAGAGCCTTTTCCATCTGTGCTCCAAAGCTTTGGAATGTGTTGGATGTAGAAATTAAACAGTCACCATCTTTGGACCATTTCAAGTCAAAACTAAAAACGTTCTTGTTTAGAAAAGCATTTACTTAGGACGATGTTGTGGTATCTCTGGGATTCATAGATAGAATGTGTGTGTGTGTGTGTTCAGATAGTATGTGAGTGTTTTTATTAATGTTAAGCGCCATAGAGCACTACTGTGGATTTTGGCGCTTTATAAGTGAATTATTATTATTATTGTTGTTGTTGTTCCATCTTATCATTTAGTTCAAATGAAACATATGTATGATATGAGATGTTTTTGCAACACTCCCTTTAAAAATGTTTGCGAAATTGTTTTTAATACTGCCATTCCTTCTGCTGATTTATGCTTTCAATCTCAATATCATGATCAGCATTTTTTTCTCCTCACTTTTTTTTTTTTTTTTCAAATTGCCATTTTAGTAATTTTAAAATAGACCATTTGAAACTTTAGAAATAGTTGATTACTTTTCATCTTCTGTGTTCTGTTAAATGATTGCACATTTTTTCTACATGTGGTTATAAAATTTAGTGTAAGGAAGTTTAACTTCATCCTTTATTCCTCATACAGTGCACAGCTTGAAGAACATACAAACATGAAAGAAACAATTTTGTTCCATTTTCTCGATTTTCCATTTTCTCCCAAACCACTGGAATTGAATCAGAGAATGACTTTCCAATATTTAAAGCTATCAAACCTGCCTTATCTCTGTCTTCTTCCTCTTCATCATGTTAATTTGGTAACCTGGTCACTAAATACATGAGTTACAACTTCAACACAAAAATCAAACCAGTCATCCTATAATACAATGTAACTCCTTGAATTACCAAGCATGGCTATTCAAACATAATAATGTTGAAAAAAATTTGAATAAAGTGTGCTTGTCTGCAAGTCTTTACCTCAAGGAGAGAAAGGGCAGCAAAAGATGTGTCCCATGATTGACTACCACTGGTACCCTGTAGGCAAAAAAGAGTTGCTTTGAAACAGATCTTTCAAATTTTAAACAATAGATTGAATTAATAAAAACACACATAATAACAAGCATTCTACAATTGGACACATAAAATTTGAGCAGTTAAGACTTTATTATCAACTTTTCTTCTCTAAAAGGTTTTTGGTTCCAAGAGGTAGATTATGAACTTTTCTTGCAATATATCTAGATTATTCTAACTGTTCAATATTTTACTATAGGTATAAACAGAAAAGGGGCACACTTACTGTCATTTTCATACCGTCAAGCCCAATCCTAGAATAGAAAGAAAGATTTTATATTTTTTTTGTTAAGACTCAGTCAGCCTACAACTTAAAAAGCTGCTATTGTGACTTCAAAAATTGATTTGTGTCATAAAACCTTCTAATTGCTTTATGACTTAAAAGTAACTTTAAATGCTTTGTAAAATTTAAACTACCTTTATTTTATGAAAATATTTTTCGCCTCAAACCTAAACGTCTTTCATTTTGATTTTAAAATAACATTTTAAAGGAACCGTGTATCAAACTCCATTCAAGGTTATAACCTAAATGATAAGAAAATAAAGAATGCACACAAGCACTTGCAGTTTCTCATTAATATTTATGTCAGATCACTAACATATATACCTTTCTTACTTTTTTTAATGCACATATATTTAAATCTTGTATTAATACATTTTTGTATATTTAATTTAGGTTTTGAAGAGAAACAAATCTTTTACCATAAATAGTCATCAACTCTGAACTGGTGCTGCTTGAAAGCTTCACTGACTGGACCCTCCTCATGGTATCGAATCAGCATGTTGATCACTTTAGATATCTGATAAAAGCAGATTGTAGCTATTAAACCAAATGCATGGTTTCCATATTGTGAGGTAGAACGTTTCAGTAGAGAATGCCAGCTTTCTTTATCATATTTAAAGTCAATGTATAAAACGTAAAATTCACTTTGAAATAATCTTTTGCTACTATATTACAAAAAAGACCAAGGTTGTCATAAATACTGTGAGATATTTACAAGAAAATATGACTTACGGGTCCAATACTAATGCAACTTGTGAATTTGTCATCAGCCGCAATATGTTCGTAGAGAACTCTGAGAGATATCCGTCTGATGAAACCAATGAAGACCCTCTCATACAAATTCAAAATGACTGAAAAAGAAAAACCCTAAAAAATTGATATTTCAATACCATTTGGAAGCGCAAACAATAAGAATGTAATTATTATTTTTTATAAATATACATTAAAATCACAAATATACAAACGTATTGTGTCGATTAAAATTATGCTTGTTGAGATACAAAACTGCAAAAGAACTTACAAAATATGATGTCCAGTATCAACGTGTGTGGAGAGTAGAGATCAGCAGAAGAAACATAGTTACGGTTTGCTTTCCAATCTATCTTATCAAAGTCTTCAACAAATATTTCCTGAAACAAAAAGAAAACAGTGTCTTTTTTTGGGTTTAAACATCTATCATGTCTTCCTAAATATGCTATAAAAATCAACTGCTTTGCTATCTTTTCTTGATTGAATTTTCTAGCATTTAAATAATAGACATAAAAAAAAAAAAAACACAACAAATTTCTTGCAATTTAGGTGACAAGATGGAAGTCTTACTATAAATAATTATAACGAAGCAGGGACTTACTTTCCTCAAGTCCCTGATAAGGCTATCTTCAGGGGCTTGAATCCTCCTGCCAAAGCAATAGGCCATGGGAAGATAGACCTGCCGGCAGTGGCACCAGAGTTTGATGGGATGAAAGGGCAACCACTTTGGCAGAAGCCTGTAATTTAATGAAGTAAATTGAGGATCAGTTGAATTAAGATTACTAACACAGGATTTTTTTTTCAATTACTTAAAAAAAACACCGAGATATGCCAGTCTCCAAGTTCAGTATTGTTTTAATTGCATTTTGGGCCATTTTCATAGAAATAAAAATCAACCCAAAATGAGGAAAAAAAGAAAAAAAAAGCAAGTGCTATATGTTTTCTTCGCTCAATTTTACTTCTTTTAAAATGAAAGGCTGAAAATATTGTGTGGCAAATATGTATTCTAACAATACCAAAAGCCATCTTTGTTTTCCTGTCTTTCATCTTAATACAATTAAATGCATTACTATTAGGATTTAAAATCAGTATTTGTAATGAAAAAGAATCCATACTGCAAATGCCAATCCTTATTTCTACAGAAAGAAAATATACATTTATAAACACTAATTTTGACATATGAACTTCATCTTTACTGTACAAGTCACAATTTTTTTGTAAAGGATGATTTTTCTACTCACCACATCTCTGGAAAGAGAGAATTGACACCTTCCCATTTATATACATTAAGTACACAGAGCCAAAATTTGCCCCACGATGGAATAGCCAGGGCTCCGCCTGTTTGGTGATAATAAAAAAAAAAAGTATTATCGTTTACCAAGCTTTTGTAGCCTTCGAAGAATTATCAAAATGAGCCTGAAGAAAACCACATCTGTACTCTTCAAATACAGATCTACAGCTTGGTCCTTATAATTACCTATTCCAAAGAAGATTAAAAATATGTCTCTAATAATTGGATAATTTATTTTTAACCAAATTCAAAAGAACATAGTAATGATGTGGAGGTGAGTCTTCTATTCTAGTGTACAGTTGTTAACTTGGGGTAGATTCTATCAGATTTTTTTTTTAATGGGAGCTACAATCATCACTTCATCTTTGAATATCCTTATGATCTATGAAGCTTGCGTAAATATAATTTATATATAAAATTAAAGTATCATGCAAACAAAAAGTCAGAACACAGATGAATCACAGACATGATTCTTAGGAAAGTAATAGACAAGACTCACCCAGTTTATGAAGCAGCTTCCGAGTTTTTACAAGATCAACGTCATTGGCTGGGACTCCTAACATTCTCATAGCACAGTAGTTCAAAGCACACCCAAACACTGTAGGTGGACCCTCAATATGGCTGTTCAAACGTAACAAAAAATATAGCGTAGAAAATTGTGTCAGTTATGACTTTATAGTGTTGAACAAAAAGGAGAACAATTAATGTGTATGCTTGTATGTGTGTGTAGGTGTGTGCGATGATGTTTTTAGATAAAAACAAAAGAGAACAAATACATCAACAGTTTCAGTAGAATCATCCCATATTGAACTTTTCGAAATGTGTTCTCAGACATGAAGAATAAAGAGAGAAGACTGTCTCAAAGAAATGGCAGGCTCATAGACAGGGTTGGCTTTAAAGTAGAGAGTTCTCAAATGGAAAAGGCTGTGCTTGATTTACATCTGATGATGTGAATGAGGAAAAGAATGGATCTCTCATGGGTGCAAGTGGGTAGGGGTAGTGATCCAAAAATTGTATTCCTGAAAATCCATCAATCCGAAAAATCTGCACAGCCTTTGCTAGTGAAATAAAGGCAACTTCCCCAACAAAAATAGATATGAGGTGCTATTTGCCAACCAAATATACACATATAACAGTGTTTCTGGAGATAGCAAGAGAGAGACAGAGACAGAGACAGAGGCAGGCACAGAGAAAGAGACACACATAGAGATAGACAGAGGGATAACAAAAAGAGGGAAAAAGGAAAAGAAAGGAAGGACAGAGAGAAGGGTGGAGGGGGTAGCGTGTTGAAATCGGATCACAGCTAACAAAATTAAATGAGACTACAGTCTTAGAGGTGCTTTCCTGTGTGTCCTGCCAGAGTAAAAATAGTGTTAAAAAAATGACAGTGCTACAGGTGTTTTTTATCACCAAGACACAATATTTGAACAGACTTTTTAAGGCCCCAATGCAATTTGATCCAAAGCTCTGAAGCCGCTATGAAGCCACCCTGAATTTTGTTAGATCCAATACGGATCTGAATCCGGGAGATGATTGCAACCATTGACACGAATCCAGAAATCCAGTTTATTCTGGAAAACTTTCACCCATGGATGTGATTAAATGCTTTAGAAATACTGTTATTTTCCCCTGTATATGCATCCCATAAATGAGATTATTTTTAATCTCAAACTTTTCTGCATTTTCTGGCAATTGGACAAATTATGCCTTATATAGATATGTAGATTGTTTAAATTGAACTAAAGAGTAAAAAGAGAGAAATCTAAAATGATTTAACACCCAAACCCTTATTTAAAGATCTCAGATGATAATGCAATTGCTCACCTCAAAACTAGTACATTTAAAAAATGTGAGAACAAGATTAAACCAGCAGAAGCGCTCATGCATGTCCCAAGCAAAGCTGTTGAAAATAACATTTATTACAAATTTGGGAGGTGAATAGTTTGATAAATGATACCTCTACGAATAATATTTAAGAAAACTCACAGTCCCCATCCCCCATCTGGACACATGACAGATCGCAAGTAACGTATCATCTCTAGTCTTTGCGCCTCAGAAAATGGAGTTTTGGTGATGTAACACACAATAATTAGTCCTGCAATAAGAGAATTATAAAGGAATTAGTAAGGATCTAAGAATGCAGGTTTTGTTAATTTAAAAAAGTAATAAATGGCATCAGTATATTCTGAGAAAATAGTTGGAATAGAGTCAATTATTCACTTAGTAAAGTAAGAAATAATATCTTTTCTTCCACATAACTGTCAAACAAATATTTCCCATTAACATTTTACATTTGTGGCTCAGTTGAATTATTGAAAAAGATTCATTTGTTGCAATAGTAGTTACCACTTATAACATACCTGTTTTTGTTTTAGAGGCGTTGAGATTCACTAAACAGTTGAAAAAAAATTGAAAATTATGTGATTTGTAACCCTTGACCTATTAGTACCCAGAAGTTTGGAATATACTGATCGTAAATACCTGGCATGAGAAACAGTGGTCCACCGTAGTCCCCTGCCCAGTGGCCATCCTCCGCCTGAAGCTTGCTATAGAATTTGATCCCATTTTTAGCTGCATCCTGAGCTTTCTCAGCCTTTGGGAGGGCAGGAGCCTCTTTCTCCTTACAATACAAAATAATTTTATTACAAAAATGTTCATTTTTAACAAATTCAATTTTGCAGACATCACAAAGAGAAAGTTTTTAACTTACAGAAAATGTTCGTAAATTTATATCTCCTTCAAACACCGCCAGCTACCTTTTTTTTTATGTTTGAAAAAATAAATGGGATAAGCCCTTTAAAAAATGTGAATAAGAAAATAGTTGTTTTAAGGAAGAATATCTAATAAAAACTGTTGAACCATTTGGATTAGGTTTTGAATATCCTTGCTCCCTCACAAATGAGGAGACTATGTGTTTTTAAATAGAAAAAAAAAGCATAAACACTAGATATCAACCATTTTAATACCTACAAGAATACAAACAAGTAGATAATAATGAAGTAGGGACATGAAAGTTTCTCATCACATCACTTACTGTATCCAAACCCAAAGAGTGTTTTTCCAGCAGAGTTTGCTCTCTTTTTAAGTCTTCATCCTTCTCAAAGTACTGCCAAGTCTGACGTCCCTCTACATTGGATAATCTCCATCTCGTTAAATCAGTTGCTGGTTTTGTTTTATAAGGACCTCCTCTATTCCTTCGCATGCTATTCACATATTTAAACGTCATTTTTTCCAATCCTGTCCTGGATAAACTTCAATTTGAATGATCCTATTTCAATATAAAAGAAAAAAAACATGATGAAATATATATGAATTAATATGAAACAATTTCTCTCTGTACATCACTTAAACTTAAACTTACAAGATTGTGTTTAATTTGAGTGATGTTCCATTTAAGTGCAAGATAGTGAATAAAATTATGCTCCAAGTAAGACTGCACCATGTCTTTCAAATCTTGATGCCATTGATCCTTAATGTTAGTTTTGTTACAAGAATGAAGAAAGGAAAGTGTCACGAAAGGGCAATAGTTCTCAAATGTCAACAACTTAGTCCTGTTAAAGTTGTCAGCTTCAGGAAGGCCCACTTATCTCTAAAATATGTATATCCACTTTAACTTCCTTTTGTACTTCTAATGGTTAAGTTACTAATATGTTATCATAAGGAGAAAGTGCTCATAAAGGGTTGTGTCTGCCATTTCCACTAAGGATATATTTTTTAAAGTTAAGTGTAGATTTCAACATCCTTGTCCACAATGAGAGGCTGAAAACTGGTGGACGTCTCTTACTCTAAAGACACAACTTTCCCTTCAGTATGCCTAAGTTCTGTAAAGAGGAAACGATTTCAGACGTATTGGGCACTTTTTAATGTAAAAAATATCCCCCTAGCATCATTCATTGTACTCAATATAACCTTAAAGTGTCTGCTTTGTTGGATTCCATGGGTGGTAAAATAGATTGTTGGAAGAAAGATATTTTGTGCTTTCGAAGACAAAGAGGAGAAATTGGGATTTATTCTCTGGTTCCCCACATGCAGGGTTTTCTTTGAGCCAGAATTTGTTGGATTCTTGACCTCGTAGCAAATGCCACCGTTTCAGGCCATAGACTAATCAAATTATAAATGTTGGTATTGAAAAATCTAATCTAGCTCTATGAAGAAATCCACCAAAGACAGTAGACATTAGGCACTCTTACAGTTTAAAACAAATACATTATTGATGTACCAGTAGAATGATAGATTAACTCACAGTGCTGTTAATTTGTAAATCCTATAAATGAAGAGACAGGCGTGGATCTGGGTCAGCTTGTTACTCTCCCGTAAACAAGAAATGACAGAATAACCCTGTGATAGAAAGTTTGCGTGAAATTTTACAGTTACTTCATGTAAGTGTTGGTTTATGTTTTGTCTGTTTGATAATTTGCAATTATTCTAATTATTGTAACTTGTTCCTCAGTTTTTCTTTAAACGTCTCTTGTGACTAAGAACAGTTAAGTGCATGTTTTAATAATCATTGTTTTAATGTAGTGAAAGTGTGCCAAGAGTAAGTTGTGAGTTGTGTTAGACTTGCCTAGATGCCTTAGCCTATAGAAAATAAAGAAGTATGATGTCAATGAGTTGGGTGTGAATGAACCAAAGACTGTGTCAACTTCAATGCAGGGTAACCAAATGGACAAAGTGGAGTATGAAAGTAAGGCAAGAGCCGCCATAAAGTATTACAGCTTTTGGAGAATAAGCTTAAAGGTTATAAATGAGAGCGATGGTCGAGGGTCAGTGTCTGGTCTGGGTGCTTGTGACGGGAGTAAATGTTTTGAGTTTGGGAATGTAGAAGGTTGTGGATTGATGGTGTTCTTAAAACAGCAACCAAAGAAGCAAAGGGTAATGATTTTATAAGTCTAAAAATCTATTTTTGGTTCGGAGCCTTGTCTCTGAGTTAATAGATTGGCCACAATGTGCCGGGTGTTGTGGCTGGTTACAAGAAAAAGTTGAGACCCAGGACGAGATCAGTAAATAAGTACTGTATTCTCTTCAGAAAAACAACAAAAACTCCCTAAAGTTAAGTGGGAACTTTTCAGTCAAGGGTGGGGATAGGTCAATTTTTTCTGAGGGGAGGGGGGTATCTATTACACAGTGTAGGACTTGAGCTGGCTAAAGACGATGGAAGGTGTAGACCCAAATTAGTCAGTGTTAAATACCAAATCAGGTCGATCTGTCAAATCTTGTTAGGCCTAGGAGTTCAGAAAATGATGATGGGCGATGCAGACTAAAATTAGGAAGGTGATTGGTGGATATGAGAATCCTTAGAGAATTATCATTTATGTATGAATCCTGTTCGTCCTATCATTGCAATGTCACTAAATGTATTTCATTTCTCATCTGTTTTAGTGATGGCTTTATCATTGTTTGAAGTTCAATAAAGACCACTGAAAATAAATACCCAAAGTTATTTAATCCTGAACATGGATTATGAAAATGGAAGATGGGGTAGTATCTTCTGAGCAGAGTTAAGGCCCCTTAAACAGTTAATTCACCCACAAAGTTTCGGTTGAACTACCAAGCCTTAGATCTAAGTCATCGTTTGACTGACTATTTGTCGATGAGAGAAGATCCACTCACACTGTCAGTCCATAGACTGCTGTTGCTGTTTTGCAACAATATGGCTGACCCTAGCTACATGTGTACTTGGGTGATATAGCAAAAAACTGCTCACCCAGACGACATTGTATCACATCAGTAGACCATGAGCTAGTCCTAGTATATGAACTACAATAATGTTATATAGTAGGCCTACTGGAAAAATAAAACGGATCTGATTTCTGAGGAGCTAGGTCTAGATCTAGATCTAGATGTTTATAATGAACTTATGAAGTGGTCCTGCTGAAACTTTCACCCAGTTTCTAAAATGCAAGGATGAGCCACGTGGAAAATGGCAAAAAATCAAAACAAAATACAAAAGTAGTTAAAACGTCGTAGTTTGACATTATTGGGCCCTTCCCGCGAGAATCTTTACTAATTTTGAGTGGCTGATCATGAATATGTTATTTGTTTTATGATCCGAGAGCTACAAATTTTTTTTCTGACTGAATTTTTAACGCCGCCTAGAGCAAGATCAAAGGCGCCGCCCTGTCATCACCCTAGGTGACACGTGCCACAGTCCGCCGGCAGGAAAATATCTAGCGTCGTCAGATATCTGGCGCCCGAACAAGGAACTTCTAGATATCGAAAGGGTTTCTCGTTTACACACAGTTTTATTGAGAAGTTTTTGGGATTCTGATTCTCATACGTTCTTTGATATCGTTCATTTTGCAGATGAATTAACTGTTAATCTAAGTGGGGTTTTAGAGGGGTGAAAGCAGGGTGTTGGCCCCTCATGGTTGTAATCTCAGAGTCAATGGTTCCAAATTGGCAGCTCCTTTACAAGCTGTTTTGGACCACTCCTTAGCCAGATCAGGTTACAACCTTGCTTCTCTTGACTCCATATGATTATTACATCTTTGCTGCTAATACCGCTGAGGTCCATCCACAATCTAGTCACCCTCTCTCCTGTAGCTATAGTTAAATATTCTAATTAATATTATATATATTCTTTTTCACTATAGACACTCCCCAAATATATTAGATCTACCTACCGGTGATAATGGTCGCAGTGGTTTATAGACTAAGACAGATTAGTTCGGTATGTTACTAGATCTAGATGTACTTGTAGCTGGAGCCCTGACAGGCCCGATAAGCTGGCTGGTGAAGTTATAGTACAATGTATCCAATGGATGTAAGCTCATATAAATAAGAATGTATCAGGTTATCGGCAGGACCAGCACTCCATACCGGTAGTCACATTCACTCTGCTAGGTCTTATCGATTATCGAATGATCATTGTTTTGTACTCTATTTGCCAGTAAAGTTGACTCTCAGAATTTTGAAAAAAATATTTAAAAGCTCTTAAGATAAAAACTATCACTTTTGCCGATGTGGTTTATTTTTTCAATATGAATCGCATTCGAATATTATTTTAATCTCCTGAAAGGAATATCATTTAACAATCATATTATTATATATTTGGCATAATCAATAAAAGCATAAATATTTTAATATATACATTTGACTAAAACAATACTTATCTGTAAAATTTGTCACAAAGGTAAACCACTCTATTAAATTTCTTGATTAAGCTTATTTACATTCTACTTTCACTTTCTCCTGCTTACCGGTAAAATAAACAACAAAATAGATCTAGATTATTTATATATATGCAATCAGTAACTCATTTTGATAGATACATTTTTTTTATTTGTATAGATCTGCTAGCTGTATGGAAAACAAAACGCCACCAAACTCTTTAAAAAAATTCACGTGCTAAACTAAAGTACTCAGTAGATCTAGAATCTACATTTAGATATCTATAGATTTTCTAAAAGCAACTCTTTAATCTTTCCAGGGGGTGAAGATCAATGTTAGACAAAGGACATTAAATAAAATCATAACATCCTTCATTCCTTGATCTATACCTAGAGTTAGATCTAGAATCAAGACATCACATTCATTTAAAGTTTAATTCAATCTTGATCTATTATTGTATATCACATTAGATCCATTAGCTTATAATATAAACTTTATTTTTAACCATATAGTATATATATATATAAGATGTATACTCGAGTTTCGTTTTGTTATTGTAATTTATCTAGCCTTACATATTTTTTTGTAGATAAATGTATTTTTTATAGGTCTAGTCCATATCGTCATGGTTCCTACAATAGACGCAATTATTAAAATAGGAGGCAGTGCTATCACAGAAAAAGATGAACTGGAAACGCTCAAGTCTAGTGCTTTGCCGAAAGCATTTGATGTCATACGAAAATGCAGGGAATCAGGAGCAACTATTATTGTTGTCCATGGTGCAGGGTAAACAATATTGAGTTACAAAGTTGTTTTTTGCACTGTATGTATAATTTAAATGTATGTTATCATCGCAAATTCTGAAGTTAAAATAAATATATATAAGCTTGCAATGTTATTTTGAGAATTTTTTTTTTTAAAGTAGAAGGGGGGGAAAAACACCCTGAGTAAAATCAGTTCATTTTGTCAAAATTCAGAGCCTATTTAGTGTTTTTCACAAATGAAATTGAAAAGGATGATGTGTTTGTTCTTTTTAATGCTTGCAGATTTTGCACTTCTATTTTTCTAATTCTCAGTATAATCATCGTAAAATCTTTCTTTAATGGTGTTTTTAACTGATTAAATTCGCAATTAAATTCATGCTCAGACTAATTAAAAAGTATGTCAAACCACTGTGAGCGGGTTAGGGGAGTTAATAGTTAACTTATAATTTTGCCCGTATAAATTTCTACGGTTGAATGTATAGTATTACCAGAATTATTCACAGGAGTAAATTCTGTTTTCCTTGGACACCCTAGAATGGTTTGCAATTTTCCTGATGTTAGATTTTGTATAACAAACTGACAATTTTTACACTTTGATTGCAAAATTCTCTCAATTGTATTCTTCATCATTTATCTGAATGGTTTGCTTCGCAGCTCATTTGGACATCACCATGCAAAGAAGTTTGAAATAAGTAAAGGGATTTCTAGCTCCATCAATGAAGAGGCTCTAAAAAAGAAGATGATGGGCTTTTCTTTGACACGCCAATCAGTGCAAAAGGTAAAGTCATCCCACTGGTATGAGCAAAATATCAAATGCATAAAATACCACTGCAGCAGGATGTGAACTCTTGGTTGTAGAAGTCAGCAAGGAACTTTTACTGAATATTTTGGATAGCTTTTCTTTTTTCAATATTCGATCATAATTAGGTCTGATTTGCCACTTGTCGTTAATGTCAACATGCTGTAAAACCCATTAAGTGTGACGTGCAAATTGACTGCCTCACTGTAAAAGAACTCCATTCGCGGCTACTTCACTGACTTAGCACCTTCCAACTGGACACTGTGGGGTGCAGAGTAACTGCCACTGGTAGCAGGCCTTCATTCATCGTTTATTCCTCCTTTTTCTATCATGTGAGAAACTCATGAATGTGTGTACAGGCTCTTAAAATGTCAACCAATTAAACCAATGAGTAGTTTGGCGAATTTTCAGCCTCCCAGTCACATTATGGCGGTTATATCACTGATGATAGCCTAGATCTGTATAAGAAAGGAAAGGGCTGAAGGAGAAAGATACCCCCATAGAGATATTGGGTAACCTGGCGGTGTTTATTTTCTGTGTATAAAGACAGTTGGACCATTGAATTTGATGTAGGGGAAGATGGTGATGAAAGCCATGATTTGACTGATTCACATAGAAGTGTCAAACATCACCCCACGAGACACAAATACAGTTGAGTGGAGTTGAGTTGGTTTAAGGTTCAACTTCAGCACTATTTAGACTATATTGTGGACGGGCCCCAAGACTGGCATCTGACAATTTTGTGCTGCCATACACAAGACAGGGCGGGGATACCATGACTCCTGTCTCAGTCGGTCACATTATACTAGCACCGACCTAACCAGTTTCAGGGGACGAAATCGGACAAATAAATCTGCCGATCATCCCCCACACAACTACAGACACTCACCCACACCCACTGATGTGAAACAGGCGCTGGGTGCATTGCATGTCGAACTCAGGTCTGTTATGTTCGTGTGACTGTGGGCTTGTAATTGCAATTGGCTCAGTTTTACATCGTACTGAGTTTACTTGGATAGCAAGTCATCACGTACAGTAATGCCGGTGCTTTACTTGATAATCTTTGATTATGACTGCCTCATAATAGCTCCGTCTGTCGTGGCCTGCATTCTCAAGGAGACAGTCTGGTATTTATTTAGAAATTCGTGGGATGTAGATCTAATTAAATTTAAATATTATTAGCATTGGCTTAGTGCTCGGCACTGAAGAGCAGGAGCTCCAAGGTTCAAATCTTAAGTTTCGCTGCTCTTTTCCCATCCACCCCTTTTTCCACCCATCTCTGTAGGAAACTTATGAAGATTGCATTTTTAGTAATATAAGGCGCCAGATATCTATATACATTATTGCTCTGGATTTACGAGTAGGGGATCAAAGATTCAATCCTCAGCTGATATTATGTCTATTTCTGTATTGTACTTGTAGAACTTTCAATTGGGCTATAAGTATAAGGGTTCTAAACGCATAACCCTTTCATTCAAGAGACATACAGGAGGAATGTTGTTCCATGTAAAAAAGGATTCAAACTGAAACAAACCACACCCACAGCTATTTAAAAATAAATAACTTAAAAATAAGTTTTATTGTGATCACCTGCAGGAAAGAAATTAATAACTGGCTTCTGTATTGCTCCCACATGATTAGTAATAAACGATTATTAAAAATCACAGACAAACAAGATAGTGAAACCAACCAACTTCTAGGCGCAATAGAAATATATAGTTTTATGAACTTGTAACTAGAAACAGCGCAACACTCAAGCATCGGTTAACCAGGTGAACAGTACTGCCACACTCCACTTTTTCACACCCAGTCACCCGTCCTAGACCCAGACTGGCCATCTGGCCATCGGGCGGCCTTCAAAGCATGGGTTAAGATAATCTGTATTGTTAAAAAAACAAAAACTTATTTTTTGTTAGGGACATCATCAATTGACCATGCCAGGAAATAATTTGGATGTTGAAGGTTTTCTCAAACTTAATGAAGTGCACATGCTTTATAATTGTATATTCATGATTATTATAGTGTTATTTAATCTGGCCTATAAAAGTGTGTGTTTTTTTTAAACTTAACTAACTGATACTGATATTTTATCCTCTCTAGTTAAACCAGTTGGTGGTGAAAGGCCTTGTCGATGTTGGGGTCCCTGCTGTAGCATGTTCGGTTTGTAACAAGCGATCAATGTCTAGCTTTCACTGCAGAGACAAATGATGTCCTGAAAGCTTTCATGTTTTATAGTTCTTTTTCCCCCCTCATTTTAATTTGCCTGATTGATATAATTAGGGTTGGATCAATGTAAATAAACTTCTTAGAATTTCGTTCTTTTAAATAAAACTTTGTTGTCTGGTTTTTTTCTTCTTTAAATTTTAAATTAAGAATACAATTAGGGCAATAACAACATTTTTTTTTCATCAAAATACTGACGATGAAATTTGTTTTTTCTGGATCTGTTATTCTCTTCTAATCTAATAATTTTAAATTGTTTTTTCCTATTTTTTTTTTAAAGCCTGGCAGTTCATGGAGAACAAACAAGCATGAGCCAGTGGGTTGGCCAAGAGAAACAATTTGTCTACTGTTAAAGCAGAATTTTGTGCCAGTACTACACGGAGATGCCTGTATGGATGAAAGTGATGGCTTTTCCATTCTCAGCGGGGATACAATCATAAAAGTCAGTTATAAAAAAAAAAAAAAACTGATCCATGCTTGTAACAGTTCAAAATGGTACATGAAAGATCTAACCAATTTAATAGTCAACTTCAGGTATGCGCACAAGTGCACGCTTGGTTGAATGAAAAGTATAATTATCTTGATCAGAGAGAACTTTAAATTTTTCCTTACAAAATTCATGGAGAGTTAACAGATTAAGAAATAAAATGAGATTTATTATGCATTAATTTTTCTGGTTCCCTATTTTACTTTTTGGGCACATTCTCCTGTGGCTATTTTAATATTACCACCACAAGCTCTACCTCTACTACTTCAACAGATTTCAACTATTTTTGCTAAGCATGAACATTTTAAATGCAGTGTCATTTTTATATGTTTATGGGTAACTTTTTTGTCGTTTTGTTTTTTCCCATCACTACAATTTTTACAAAATCATAGATGTGACACTTCTTTCCTTTAGACATTGTGCTCACACTTTGATGTAAGGAGAGCTGTGTTCCTCACAGATGTCGCAGGAGTATATGATCGGCCACCATCAGAACCAGGTCTGTACATTATCACTACTCCTCTCTATTAAGCTTGTGCAGAAAAAAGTGACCATCTAGATCATATGATTGTTTTAAATTTTATCTTTTTTATCTGCTTTTGGGTTTAGAATATTATTGTTTAGTAAAAGCACACTAAATTGAATGTGATGACATTATTTAGTAAAGTCAAATTTATCAACGTTCACTTAAAATGTAAGCTCTACATATTATACAACAAGATTTGGAAATGTGCTTGGCAAAATTTTAATTCTTTGTACTAGGTCTGAATGTAACAGCATTTTAAAATACAAAAAAAAAAAATGTATCTTTCCATAAAAAAGATATGAATTTGATACATGTACCTTCATGTATTCTCAAGTAAGACATTTAAGTTTGGACCATTTTGAGTAATAGTAGCTGATCATTTGTCAAAAAAAGGTTTGGTTTGGGTTTCATTATTAAGGGCACCAATGCTGTAAGGCCCTTATGGACAGTAAAAATCTTATTGTCAGTTTCCGACTTTGATAATTTAAAACATGCATTATTAACAGTGTAAATTTATCTATGATCCTTTCCCTTAAGTGAATTTGTGTATAAATATTTTTTTGTGCTCTGTATTCATACTGTCCCAATGCTTACTTCATACTTTGATTAAAATAAAATGAATAATTGAGCAAAGAAAATATTTCCAGAACATGTACAAATTAATGGATTTTATTTTTAAAAATGTAAGACAAAATAGATCACTTTTCTTAAAACTCTGAAGCCTAATATATTTCAGTAAACCATAATTTAAAATCATTTTTACCAATAGAATTTATAGTATATACTATTACCACTGTATTTGTTGTCCTTTTTAAAATCATATCTCATATAAATGAGGTTCATTTCACTGGGTTTTTTTCTTTCTTTAGATAAATCATTTGAAGAATAAGAAAAATGAGCATATAAAGCCCCTAATTAAGTCTTTACATTGGTTGCTGATAAAATAAAGAATTGAATACTAGATTGCTACTTCTGTTTTTAAATGCTTGAATAATTTGGCCCCGCAATATTTACAAGAACTTTTGAACCTTAATCTGTGCAAGGCATCTCGCTGTCTAAGGTTTACAAGCGATAAAACTTTGCTTTTTACACCTAATTTAAAATCATTTGGCGACTGATCATTTCAGTGCCATGGACACATGTTTGGAATTCTCTTCCATGAGAGATTAGGGAAAGTGCAAGCCTTGAGATTTTTTTTTTTTAATTTCACTTTTTTAGTGTTTTATACCATCTTAAAAGCTTTAAATACAATTCAAGGGGTTGATCAAAATATAACTCTTCTATTTCAAGAACCAGTCTTTTTATTTGAATTTGAAAAAGTAAAAGGATTTAGTACTCGTAACAGGCTGTTTTTTTGGGCTCAGGCACAAACTGAGTTGTAGAACAAGGGTATTCACTCAGTTGGTGTATAAGATAGTTTTTCTTTGTTAAAAGGGCTCTTGGTCAAAATACATTAACAGCAACTTGTGCCTGATTGACCCTGGCTGCTTCACACTTATTTATTTCAGATGCCCAGCTTCTAAAATCAATTTTTGTAAAGGATGATGGCACTGTGGACCAGGTGATTGGGACATCACAATCTAAAAATGACGTTACTGGAGGAATGCTGCTTAAACTGAACACTGCAACTAAGATAGTATCCCAGACTCGGGGCAGGTGTCTCGTTTTTGTGTGTGCTTTAGATTCCTGTGATTCTTGTAATATTATATGTTCAGCTGAATCAACAGAAGCTGATTTATTGAATACTCAATGTACAAAAATTATGATGGCATAGTGACATTGTTAAATTAAATTGTTTTATATCTGCATTTTTTGAAGCTTGTTATTCATGTAATGTTAAAATGCTCAAATTTATTTCAAATACTATTATCTTTATATTCTGATACGGTATATCAAACTGATAGTAAGTTAATTGAACTTAGATCCCAATGTAAATGATTCTGTATCTCAATGCCTTGTCGTTTGAAATTGAAAATGAATGAGATGATGGGGTTAGTATGGCATGCAACTATTTAGTCTGGCGGCCGTTTGTATTTCTAAAGTGTAAAGATTAATCTAAGTTGAACTAGGTGTTACTTTTATAGTAAATAGAAAGGCATAGAAAGAAGAAAGGTCTAGATCTATGCTTCAGTCTGGACCTGCCTTCCAAGAGTGGAGGAATGTTTTGACTGGTTAGCATTGGCCCAATCCATGCTTGCTAGATAACAAATTATAATTCCTCTAGTCCTATTTACCTTAAACAAAGCTAAACGAGGTGCAGTTTGTTGATGGAACGTTCAGTAACAGAAAACTTGAAACACTGACTTGATCAATTTATGAAGCCTTGAATGCTGTGTTTTGTTGATATTTGTCAACCGTGATTAAGTATTTTAGGCATCTTTTTAACCTTTGTTGATCAAAAACATCTAATACAATGCCTTCTGCAATTGGCTGTGAGACCCAACAGAAGCGTTGACTTTCCCTGCTTCTAAATAGAAGACTGGCAAGATGAAGATGCAATAGAGAACTCTTAATTGGAGTAAAGTGAAAAATATAGGTTGGTGATTGTGATGTTTCACATATTCATATTAAAAGTCATAGCAACTTCACTGTATATTTTCGCGATCTGGGAAAGATAAAAAGTAGTCAAAAAAATTTGTTCTTTAATTTCAACGATTTTTTCAATATGTGGATGCGTCTCTTATCTTCAATTTTTTTTTTTAATGGAAAACAGGTTTTAAAGTTTTTTAATTTCATATTGAGTTATCTCTATTTTATACATTACAATTTTGCATCTGTGATATCATAAGACAAGATTCATATTAGTTTGTTTCAGCATTGCAGCAGCAATTATCAATATCATCATTACAAATGACACAAATTATTTACAACAATAAACACTCAAAATCCTAAGTTGCCAGTTTTTTAAAAGTGTATTAAATACAGACGGTAACAAGTCATATATTTTTTTTTAAGTTATTAATTTTACTAATTGGTAGTATTCGGTTATTTATTCTGTCACCATCATTTTGAGAAGACGTTATTAATTTTTGACGCTTTTTATCATTTTTATTATTTGTCATATTTTTAAATGAAATGCATATTACTTGTAAGCTTGTGCAAGGTTGTGTTGTGAAATAGTGTGTCTTTCACCAAAAGAAACAACTTATTATTGCTCTTCCCAATGCTAAAATTTACAATGACAGAAATGTGTGTCACTGCAACTGGTATAATATGACATTACTGGTAATTGGAATCAGTTTATCATTTATTTGTATTTGTCCCCATAAAATCAAATTTTTTACAAATTGTCTGAATTGGCAACTTAATATACATAATGCAGCAAACATTGGTGAAAAGCATTTCTATTCTACACATGAGTTTAAATCTTGAATAGGAAATGTTGTCTTAACTGAGTTTGTTCAGAGGCAAATATCATAAATGATAACCTCATGCAAATAAAACCCAATAAGTTAAATGCTGTTTTGAATTGTATCTCGTGTTATTAAAATGTTGTTTCTGGGGTAAAAAGATTAAAACTAGGATTGTAGGACTAAAAGTTAAAATAAAAGCGATTCTAATTCTTTGTTTAGAGTTGCCTTGAACAAGCTGTAATCTACAAGTGATAAAAATGTTTTACTGAAAACAAATTTTGACAATGGCAGACTGGCATAATAGGTTCTGGATTTAGAGTTTTAGATCTTTTACAGGAGAAAAGTTAAATTCCTGATAAATCTGTAAAAAAGACTTGTACAGAAGTTTTAGTTTTATACATATTTATTATTAAAATAAACATGTAAAATGACAGAATTAATTTTTTAATCATTTACTATTTTACAATTGTACATTATACAAGATTTAACAGTTGGTGCCCAGACACATTTGCGTAAATTGCATTTCCCAATATCTTTACCCTCCTGAACACCATAGCAACTCTGATGATTTTTTCCCCCTTATTAACAGTCTGTTATCAAACCCTCTTTTGTTCTCAACCATTCCTGACATAGTCTATACAATTCCAATTTGAAGTTAATAACACACCAAAAGGAACAACATAGCTTGTTTACAATAACTGGCCATTATGAATGATGCCAGAGGTTATGATGAGACTTTCTTTTTTATGAATGAAGTGGTAACCTATATAAATTATACATCATGACTTTGGTCAGTATTTTTTGTGAGATTTTCTTCCCATGTCAGCAATCATGCGCTGCAGATAAGCCTCTTGTTGCTTTTCTACCTCTGACTCGTGTAGCTGTTGTCTGAGTTTCTGCTTCTGACTGTGCTTTTTAAGCTGAAGATTTTCTACTTGTTGACATAGTTTTTTTATTTCATCTTGCTGCTGTTCACATAACATCTGTTGTTCTGTAAAAGGTGTATGAAACATTTTATTAGGTACATTTCAAATTAACGTATAAATAACATATATTTTACCATAATTATTGGGCATCAGTAGCTCTTTTTTATCAAGAAAATTTATCATACATTTCCTTTTGAATATTTTGAATTTTTAAATTTGAATACCTCCTAAATGTTTTTGTTTTTTAAGAATATTCTTAAACAATCTTTTGGCCCTCTTAATTTTCCAATTGATAGATGAAATATCAAAATTCAAACTGGAAAGCATCACTATACAAAGCCTATAACTGACTTCACTGGCCATCGCTAATCTACTGGTACAACAAAGGTAATAAATATTATTTCACCATTGTCAGAATGTCTTGGTTAATGGATCAAATTGAATCATCAGGACTTGTATAATGTAATTTTATATAGATCAAAATAAAACCTATTGTATTGCATTTTGATAAAGATATAAAATTCTAGTTATGTAAAATACCAACCATTTAATTTTGACTGTAACAAATTGTTTCTTGCATGGGCTTCACTCAATTGATCTTTTAAGTTCCTTTCACTACAAAATAAAGAATATAATACAGTTTCAATGAAATGTATAAAAAAGAAACTATTGTACCTAACTTTCAATGCTTTATGAATAGCTGTTTTAGAACTTGCAAGAAATAATACATGCACTAAGAAAATTTGCACAGACAAAAGAAAAAAGTTAGTGCCCCAACATTTAAAAATAAAATAAAAAATACTGTAGCACCAAAACAAAAACAAAAAAAGCCTTATCTTTCAATTTTAAACCTTTGTCAGGCACAAGAAAAATATAGGAAAACCATGAACAGAAACTTGCAAAACAAATAATAATCACTAACTAATTCTACCAAAATTTACTATTGTCATTAAAATGTATGTAAATAAACTATAAAAGGTTTTCTTTGATAACACACATGGCCCATTTTCACATCCAGCTCTAGCTTCCCTGCTTTCTACAGATTGACTGTAATGGCCAAACTTGGCTTGATCTGAACTATTCATGCTCTATTCACTCACAGGTGTTCAGAACTTTGGAGCCATAGAGCGGAGTCTATATTTTGGTACATGTATTTAGAATACATTAGATTTCAAATATAGCTCAATCCTTTAATGAATATACAACTGTATCTGTTCCACTTTTAGGGGTATTTTCTTAGAAATAAATTTCTGTGTTATTGCTATTATTGTAGTAGTAGAAGTAGTAGTAGTAGTAGTAGTAGTAGTAGTAGTAGTAGTAGTAGTAGTAGTAGTAGTAGTAGTAGTAGTAGTAGTAGTAGTAGTAGTAGTAGTAGTAGTAGTAGTAGTAGTAGTAGCAGTAGCTTTAGTAGGAGCAGCCACAGCAGCAGTGGGAGTAAATTTTAAGAGATAAAATACCCAAGGATTAATCACAAAAGAATATTGAAGAATCGCCATTTCTTATGATTTCATGAATGTTTGATGAATTCCACTACAGAACAACTTGAATACAAAGAACTTGGACTCCAAGAATACCCTACATTCAATGCTTATTAAAATCCTCTAGCATGATAATAGATCAAAGAGATAAAGCTGCCAGTTTGAAATGTGGTGTGTGTGTGTGGTTGTTTATGACTAGGAGGCAAAGTCTGTAAGGTGAGTAGTGTGATTGTCTCAACGCCATGTAATGTTAAATGTAGGTACTGTATTGACAGCACTGAACCACACATGGGTTCAACGATCTATTAAAAAGTTGTACTGTATAAATGTCATCAATTTAACATAAAAGCCACAAATTTTTACTTAAATATATGTTATAACTTCTTATCTAAATCCTGCATGATTGTGTAACTATTCATACGTACTCCAACTTACTCAGCAACAAAAGTATCTCTCTCCTTCTTGGCTTCCTCCTCGATTGACTTTATTTTCATAAAAGACTCTTTAAGCTGGTAATTAACATTGTCAAGTGCAATTTGAGTCTCTGAATGCCTCTCACATTCATCCTGTAAAGAAAGCAGGCAGTTTTGCCAATGGAAGGGGAAAAAATATGAAACAATCGACAAAACTCATAATATCCAAAAAGAGAGAGAGAGAGATAGAAACTCATGGCAGAAAAAAATTGAATAATGACTTTTTTTTCACAAACACTATTGCTTTTCTATAAGTAATTTCCACACAGGAAGGTTAAACTCTGAACATTTATACCTGAATCTGTTGCTGAAGATCATCAAAGTCTGCCTTAGGAACAAAGTCTTTCTGGAAAAGAAAAACAAATACAAGTGTTGAATTATTAAGATTATGAGGTCGCAAATTTCCTTAATTTTTATCCAATGGTTTTATGTTTAAAAAAATTAACTGATTTTCCCTATTCGATCCTAAATAATATCTTCTTTTTTGCATGCAATGTCACTATTAAGTTCTTTGAAAGTGTAGAAACATGTATCTGTTATATAAACAATATAAGAACAGTTTGAGAAAAAAAAAAAATGACCCAATTTTAATTATTTTTGGTAGGTAAAAAAGCTTCTCAATATTTTCTTGCAGTATGGCAATTTGGTGGTTTATTATACATAAAGTTGGTGAAGATTTCATATTTTATGCATTTGTCTACATGTATGTATCTCTACTGGGTTTTTATGCCTATTGCAATTTCACAAGGTACAAAAACCATCCTTCCCCTCTACTCGTTTATCAAAAGAAAATTGTTTATGAATGATTATGGTGCTCCCATCCCAAGTACATACATTGAATGAAAAAAAAATGGATAACCACAAATGCATACAGTTTTTAATATTTCACTGGATTAACACAATTCTAAAGAAAGGAAAAACAACAACAAAAAAAAAAAAAAAAAAAAAAAAAAAAAAATAAAAAAAAAAAAAAAAAAAAAAAAAAAACGCTGGCGCCTCTGTATTGAACGCGATGGTGACTATGTTGAAAACTGATAGTTCATCAGATAGGGGAGACTCTAAGCTTTCATTTGATGTGTAACTTGCTTCTGTAGTCCTTCAAATAAAAATGTTATTCAAAAACAGCCCTTATTTATCAGCCTGCCCTCGTATAAAATTGTAAAATATTTTTTTTACAGTCCAGACCTTTATCTTTTCAAGAAGTTCTGTGTATTTTTTTTTTGCAACAAAATCTTCTGCAATTGATTTCTGGGAAACAAGATAAGAAAGTAGCAAAACAATTAGGTGTGCATATTCTCATAAAAATTTGTCGTAGCATGTTAAATTTAACTTGAATCAAAATTTGTATCCCAACATTTTGAGTAACCTCTCTACAAATCAGCAGAGTGTATGTGTAAATGATTATGAATTGGATTGTTACAGTCACATTTTTTTAAACATTTTCTTTTTTTTGCTTTCGGTTTAATCCTGTATACTGAGAAAAGATAAAAAGAAAATTCAGGAAAATCTAATCAAACTAAATATTAAAGCCACAACCATAAGCTTTATGATATCATATATATTTCTTCAACAATATAAATGTATAACTGTCCAGAGCATTTGCTTCAATTTTTTTATTACTTACTTTTAGTTTTATTACTTGCATAGTGTCGCAAAATGAGGCTTAGTCATACAAAAGTGTAAACAATAATAAATAGCAATTTTACTGGTAGAACTCAATAGAGGTTCATACAGCCAAAATACTATGCGCTCTTATAAGAAGATACTTTACCTGTAGCATGTCGATTTTTTCTTCTTTAGCCTCTAGGGTTGAGTTGAAAATATCTCGACTGGCATTGAGTGTTTCTACCTGCAATATTATTCAAGAAATGTTACAGTAAGTCTTTTACTGTTTTAGAAGCAGCACTTAAATACAAGATTTCCCCAAAACAATTTCACATATAGAAATAGGAACTTATAGCTCAAAATCTTTATAACCCTTGTATCACATTGATCAATGCAATCTGAAGAGCTCTCATTATTGAAAATGGAGATATTAGTCCGTTGGCTTCCTCTGATAATTCACTAAAATTTCATTCTCCTAAACCTCTCTTCAGTTGTGCAGTCAACGAGAACAACCAGATGTCCAGGCTAAGGATGGCATAAGTAAAAAGACACATAAAAAACTGGGTGTGAACTGATATCTCTGGTACATATGTTTATATTTTAGTTTAAGTTGAAAAGTTTAATATCACTTCCTTGTTTGTTTTGTCTTTTTTTTACCATTATCTTTGGCTGCTTTTGTATGGAAAATGAGTGGGTGGGGCATGAGAGGAGAACAGAGAAAGAGAGAGAAAAAAATTTGTGAGTTTTTTTCCATGCAGGTGTGCAAAAATAAAAAATTTATTACTTAGCTGGTGTGATGTGATAAAGCTGAAAAAGCCTGTTTAAATGGAGTAATATTTTTCTTGTGTCCACATATATATATATATATGGCTCAGCCCCATTAAATGTTATCCAATACAGAAATGGAAGCACCAACTGAGGATGAAATCTGGGACCTACCAATTGTCATTGTTTAACAAATAAAATATGTGACATGTTTACTGATTTAAAAAAAAAGTAATTACATAGCAGCTGCACCAAAGATTCAAAGATTTGAACCTTGGACCTCCTGTTCTGCTGCTTTTCTGTTAGGAGTGCTGAAAACTGAGCTAGATCTCAGCATAAGTATAAAAACCTACATTAATATTTATTAATTAAGTGTTCATCCCATGGGCTTCAAATTCAAAAGAATCCAATACCAGATATATGTGTCCATTTTGGGAGACATTGCACCTACTGCTGTAGCAGTCCAGTTCTCTAGCGCCTTGCAGCAATGAGCCACATAGGGTTGTTACTGGATTGAACAAGCGCGCTGCCGGAAGTTTTGTTGCTGCTAATTCAGTAACCAAGCATCTCAGGCTTTATAAGTTATAGTTTCACATTTATTTTGTAACCTTGCATCCTGAATAGATGGATCTTTTAGAGTCAGAAATATATTTTCTATCCCTACTGTAATTATACTAATGAAATAAATGTCAAAACCAACACTACACAACTTTGGTGTCATTGTGTTCTGAGTAGTCAAAGTGCCCGTTGGGTTGGCAAGGGTATATTGATGCAGTGTGAGATATACTGAGATTGGTGAATGGATATGGTGGGATTGTGGGTTCAATTTAAAACTAATTTTTGGAGATTCTTGAAGGATCCTTTTTCCAGCATGGATGTGCTGTCTAATTTGGGAAATAGCATTTCCAATCTGGGACATCTTTGCTGCTTATAGAGCATTCTAAATCTAAATATTAGGCCTATTTATTGTTTCCACAGCTGCTAGTTCTCTCGGTTCCAGAACATTTACACAATTTTGATGCAGCTATAACCTCTTCATGACGGACATATTTTCAATGGCCATGTTGTTGTTGTTAAGTTGGTGTAACGTCCAACATTAGCACTATATAGGCTATATTGTGGACGGGCCCCAAGACGGAGGTCTGACAATTTTATGTGCTGCCACACACGAGACAGGGCGGGGATACCATGACTCTTGTCTCAGCCGGTCACATTATACTGACACCGACTCAACCAATAGGGAGCGCAATCGCCAGATCAATGGCCATGACTGGCTTTATTCTGGTTACCTTTATATAACGAAGACATTTCTGCTAGTAAAACGCTTGTAATTTTCTTGAAAATAGTCCTATACACCTATATAATACACCAATGGAAAGCTAATAAAATTTTCGTTCCAATGGTATATAATTCAACCGGATTGAGAAAAGGTAAAATAGGACAAATAATTTAAAAATCAACAGAAATGTGAAAAAAATAAATAAATCAAGATACAGAAACACTTAAAAAAAGAGAATCGCCATCCGAATCAGAGTCAAGCGATTCAAACTGATACTCTGATCCAGAATAAAATTTTCCTGTAATTAAGTATAAATTTGCATTATCTGTATCACTGTTATCATCTGCTGGATACGGTGCATTGATATGTCTCCCAGATGGAAGTTCCAAAGAGCTTTACTCTGCATGCTCTAACTAGTATGAGGCAGAACTAAAAGGCATCCAAGCAGCCCTAGTTACTTTAAATGGAACTTTTCAAAGAAATCCATCCCTGGCAACACATACAATACTCAAAATCGGCCCTACAATCCTTGGAAACTACACAAAACTCTTCAGAAACACTTGACATAATTATTTCTAGAAATTAAATGCATTCTCAATAAATATCCCATTGCGCTTGTGTGTCAGTGGATCCCAAGCCATATCAATCTACCAGGAAATGAAAAGGCTGATAGACTTGCCAAAAAAGGGGCTATACAAGAACAGCCCCTAGTAAAAACAACTTACCAAACAGTTAAAAGAATTATCTGTCAAAAGAAGAATGGATGAACCAGTGGGCAAGGGGGACAACCGGGAGAATTGTGTACGAGTACCAAAATACAGTTAAACTTCACGATCATATATACCGTCTTCAGAGGAAAGAACAATCTGCTATTTTTCGACTCAGAACGCAACACATCTCCCTCAACTTTTACCTGAACAGACTCAACGCAAAACACACAAAACTTTGTCCATTGTGTGATGACATTTTGGAGACTGTGGAACACACACTGTTCGAGTGCCCAGTCTTACTCTTAGCCAACCAGACAGCAGTTCCTTCCTATGATACCTGACCTCCAAACAGCTCTGTATTCCACCTCAGCGCAGCTACAGAGAACTGATGCCTTTTTCTTCATGGCCCTAGGCAAAAGAGCACAAGCTCAGAGGCCACTGGACTAACAACAACAACAACAACAACAACACAGTCAAAGACATGATGTACATTGTTTGTCTAAGCTTCATGAGGAATGGTGAAATCTATATATATATTTTACTTTTATGTAAAATCGAGGGTTTCTTCGCAAAAGACTTGAAGACGGTTCAACCTATAATATGAAATTTTCACAGAAGCTACATCTTACTGAATACTAGGTTTAACCTACTCATTTTTTATTGATTTATTTTTTCATAAATTTAGTATAGTTAAAAATAAAAATAGTTCACTTTCGGATTTCCTGATCATCTATTATAATAATAAAATCTAGGCTTGTTTAGATCTATTCGCTGTCCATTGTCAAGTACTAAGTTTTTAAGAAGTCAAAGCGTCATAGACTACCGAATGTTCTAATAGGATTGCTACCAGTTCTTCAGTTCCACGCACTGCCTCTACCGGCAATAATCAATAATCTATCTAGATCAAGAATCTTGGCTTAATTAAGCAATTTATCTAGATCTACAATCTAGGCTTAACTAATGAAAAAGGTTTTATAGATCTAGATTCTAGATCTAATATCAAATTCTAATATAAATTCTAAAATAATACCTCCAGTTTGTCATTGCTACCAGTTCCACCGCACTACCACTAGCCTAGATTTAGATCTACAGCTTGACATGAGGAAATGCCAGCTCCTAGGTTGGAAGTAGAACGGGACTTTTGTGATAGATTTCTAGGTCGGGCAAAAGTCATTGAGAAAAAAAAAATCCAAATGCTTAAAAATTTCACATGTTTGAAAAACTACAGGAAATTTCAGGGGAAACGACATATTAAAAATACAATGGGATGTAACTTGCTACTTGAACCAACTTTTATTTGAATAGCAACTATTGGTATTATTTTGGTATTTCAAGTTAAAACTTATTTATAATTGAATGTGAGTAAAAACAGACTTACTTTAGTTTAAACAGAACAGTTTTACAGGGTTCCTTTGGCATTACATTTTTTAAAAATTGATTACTTCAATTCAAAGATATGATTATTTAACCTTTTTACCGAACACAAATTTGGATGTCATTAGGTTTCATACTTTTCAAATTATTAGATTAGGGGTGAAATCTGCTATATTAGCAGCAGTAGTACTAGCATATTTATTCTGTCTAGATAAAATTTTTGATGTATTAAAAGGAGGAAGCAAAATTGTATTAACTGGCGGCAAGGAGTCTAAGAGTTCCCATTTAAAAAAGAATTGGCATTATACCTACTATTCCACTGTAATCAACCCAACGGCTTGTAAGTGTAGGCCTATATACAATGTAGGCTGAATTGGGCTAAGCATCTTGTCACGAAAAATCAAACATACGGCGAATGATATTGTAAGAGTAAGTGATAGTTTATTCTTGGAAATTAAAAAAAATGAGTGCGTTCACTATGAGAAAAATCCTTCATAATGAAGAGAAACGAAAACTTACATTGGTTCTGACAAGATTACAAATTGTTGCCTCTTGAATTGATACTAAATCACGCATCTGCTCTTGAACTATCACGTAGCTTTGGGAGGAGGAATCATTCAGATCTTCCAAAGTCATTGAAGACTCACTCATAGCGTACTTAAATTATTAAACTTGCTTTAAAACCATGACATCGTCCAGAAAGGCGACCGTTTGGACTTATTGTTTCATGTCTGCCGCCATTTGTAAACAAATTTTATGTTGATAAACAAGTGGCTAAACTCCCATTTAGGTCGGGGTTCAGAAGTGGTTGATGCTTAACCTCTTGTCAACAGAAGCTGTTGTGGTATTCGCCAAATGTCTCAGCAAAAAATTTTATTTTAAAGTATTTCAAACCACAATGCCAAAGAACCATAACATAAAAACACAATTGCATAAGCGTATAAACTTGTTCACAAAATAATCAGCAGAAAATAAAGTTTAAACTATCTGCGTGGGAGTCAATGATGCGATCCATACTTTTATTGTCCTTTCTGAATATTTTGATTTTGATATATTAGTTATTTTGTTGTTATTGTTTTTTTTTTAAAAGAAAACCCGATATAATTTTTAATCTAATTTACAATCGGCCAGCGTTTATCTAATTATCGGGTTAGAAGAAAGTAGGCCTACAGATATGATGTACCTCTAATGCCAAGTGCAAACGCTACAGTGCGGCATTGGTTTTTAATCCACTCGTGATCCATTTGTTTGCAAAACTGATATTAACAATAACAAATTCTTAGTGTTGGGTGAAAATATACATTCTAGATCTAGGTATTGTTCTGTTTATCGTTTACGTCTGTGTTTTTTTATGTTTTGTTTTGGTTGGGTTTTTTTTGGTTTTTTTTGTTTTGTTTTTTTTTGGTTCATTCATTTCTATATTGCTGCGTTCGCTTTGAATTTTTCTTCATTTTCTGTTGTATTTGCTTTTTAATGATTGCTAAAGCTAAAGATACTATGCCAAATTGTTCTGCCTCAACTAGACTCAGATCTTCGTGTTGAACTCTCCGGAAAACCTACGAGACGTGAAAATTAACATTCAGTTTTATATTCAGGGCATAGTAGCTCACTATTGTCTACCTAGGAAAGAATGTCTTCTTCTTCAGAGGCTCATAATGTGTTGCTAACCCATGGACCAGTTAATGTACGCTTAGGTTGCTAAGCATTGGCTTCATAACAAAAAATGGCTCCTCTAGCCGTCTAGGGACCCTTTAACCAATATTATATAATATACCCTATTTTACCCTCATGTTCTTGGCCTATATTCAGATATTCTGACACATCTATAGTTTGGTTGAAGGTTTGTTCATAACATTACAGTTTTGCCATAGATCATACGAACTCCGCACATTCAGATTAGCCTACAATTTGATGGAAGGTTTGAGCATCAGATTTATGTACTACTAGAGATAATACCTACACCCAACATAAAATTGGAGGGAAACTGACATTTTTTATAAGCTTAGGTTTTTCAAGTACCTATAACTAATTGGTCTAGATTTAGACTAGATGTAAAGAAGGATAGGTCTATAGATCAAGCGTAACATTTAGGTTATCTACAAAGTGATAAAATTCGACTTAAATATTGTACCTCTTCAAATTAGCCAATTTTTTATTTTTACTGATCTTTGTAAAAGATATTTAACAGCAACAACAACAACAACAACAACAACAATAATAATAATAATAATAATAATAATAATAATAATAATAATAATAATAATAATAATAATAATAATAATAATAATAATAAGGTAATAATAATAATGTTCATTTTTAGATTATTTGAAATTATCTATTGTACATGGAATAAAAGACAATGGATCTATTGACAATTTGACTTTATAAAAGCTTACTAGATCAATACATGTAATAATACCAAAACCTCTTCTAAAGCTATCTTTTTGTATGGGAAGCAAGTAAATATTGTTCTTTAAAAAAATAGCCCAAATCATTTTAAAAACCAAAAAGAAGCTGTGATTGATTTTCCGTTGCTTATGTCCCCTGCAATGTTACTTTTAACAAGGTGCTCTTTCAACTTCAACCTAAATCATTTACACCTTATGTTTTGTAACTTTCAGAAACTACCAGTATGCTGTACACCAAAATGGAAAATGGGGAGGGGGACATTGCCATGAATGTTGAACGCTTTTCAAAATTGGGTACAGAAAGTCTACACCGAGGTCAGGTTCAGCAAGCTTTGGAAGCCTTTAAAAATGCCTACCAGATTGCACAAGGTTTGGGAAATCATGGTTATATGCAGAGAGCCTGTGCATTTAACCTTGGAGCTCTGCTGATATCTTTGGGTCGTTTTAATGATGGGTTGTATTATTTAAACTTGGCAGTAAGTATTTCAAATATTTCTTATCACTGTATTTGCAGTAGTATAAGGAAAACTTGTATTGAAATCTTTTTTGACATGGCAAAAATGGAGGCTTCTCAACCATGTTTGGGATTTTATTTTACTTGGATTACTAAATTCTGACCAATAATGGTTCAATTATTAATTAACAGCAAGACTTATATACAGAGGCATGATAGAAAATGGGGTAGAACATCGGCTTCCAATTCAGGAGGTCCGTGGTTCAAGCTATGGCAATTTTGCCACCTGCTAGTTAGGTCTGTGTCAGTTAAATGTGACCAGCTGAGATAAAAGTCATGGTATCCCCGCCCTGTCTCGTGTGTGGCAGCACATACAATTGACAGACGTCAGTCTGGTGGTCCTTCCACAATATAGCCTATATAGTGCTGACGTTTGACGTTAAATCAACTTAACTACGAGTGAGAAATAGTGATAGGCAACAAATCTATAAATATATCTCAAGGACAAGTTTTTGTCACTCTGCAAGATGTATCTTTATAAATGAAGTTTCAAAGTTTTAACACACAAAAATATCAAAGGGTATAACAGTCTGTTGTTACTATGGAATGCTCCAGCTTATAGGCTTTCCCTCATTTTTTAAATAAGTAACTTTACTGTCATATTTCCATTATTTTTCAATGACCAGTAACATAATTCAATGTCTAATAGCAGTACTGTAAAATATGTAATCATGATAATTTTTTTAATGACAGACACCAAATGAAGGATGTCGAGATGGAAGATCAAATGGGGATCTGTTCTTCAACTATGGTCTGGCTTATGAAGGTCTCAAGAATTTTCCTGAGAGCAGACGTTATTTTGAAAAAGCACTTGCAGAGTACATATCAGTATCAAATGTAAAAATGGAAGCAGATACCACAAAGCACTTAGGACAGTTGTGTGTGTCAAGTTGTCTGTTTTCAGAGGCAGAAGCATGGATGAAAAAATTAATTCAAGCCTATGAAAGCCTTGGTAATAAGGAAAACTGTTACCAGGTACTTATTTTGTGCATCCTTTTCCTTTTTTATTTTATGTACAGTCAAACTTGCCCATGGCGACCACGGAATATCATAGACAAAGGTGATCGTCATGAACACATAGTTGTCTTAGGCAAAAAAGATCAACTGAGTACTTGCAACATTTTCCAACTGCCTTACAGTTACAGGCGAGCACAGGAATTACTAAAAACAACCCCTTCTCTGTCCTAGATGCACTGGGTCAAATGATCGGCTGTAGTATCAAAAAGCCAGTGTGTGCCTATTTCAATTGACAAAAATGAAAAAAATTAGATCTATGTTATTACTTAGCGTAATATTTAATTGTAATCATTACACTGTCGGTACTTTATAGTCTTCCATAAGTGCATTTTATTAGAGCAGTTTAGATTGGCCAAATTTCTAGATGTAGGCTTATCGAAAGTCCCAACCTCTAATATTCAGTTACACAGAACGGTCTTGAAGAAATGCACTGCATTGTCGCCGGACCTACAGACTCTATAACCTGTGGCCTGGCCATTCCCCTAACCCCTTCCCCTCTCTAAGTCTACTTAAATTGATCACTCATAACTTTTCCTTGACGCAAGAGAAACACTGTCAGTGTCTACAGGACCCACTGTGTATCAGTAAACATCCCCCCTCCCATCACCCTTCCCTCTTCTATGTACGCTCTTATTTCTGCGAACTTTATTTTTTGATAACAAAGAAGTGGTCACGCTGGACAGGGTTTTGTCTGTTTTGGTCTGATCATAGGCTTCCCACAGTTGTGTTGGACAGATGGTCGCGATGGGCAGTAACAAAACAGAGGGAAAACGCAAGAGAGTCAATGAAAAGTGGTCGCCATGGACAGGTGGCATTTGCTTTTTTTTTACTTATATATATAATATATTTTATATTTTTTGTAGTTTTTCAAGCTATAAACAAATCTTTATAGTATTATTTTAATTGCTTTAATGTCTCATGTGACATGACTTTTTCCCTCTGAAAATTACTTCAAACTTTTTTCATTTGCCTAACAATAGGTGGAAATCTTTTTCACCTAATTGTCTCTTTTAGCCCAAATAAATGTCAGTTATTTTTCACTCTAGGCAGAGGCAGAGCGAGCAAATCTTCTTCTGAAAATGGGAAGAGTCGAGGAGGCTGAAGAAATTGCAGATGATTGCATGAAAGGTGCAAAGCTGTTAACCACACCAGTAACTGGTAAGGCCTCACATTACTCAATATTTCATATCTATGAAAAATTCCATATGGATTAAGTTTTAGATTAATGGCCTGAAGCTTAATTTAATAAGTGTATTTATTTCTCTAAAACTTCTATTGTATCCACTTAATTATCTATCAGAAATTGGAATTGGAATTCTATAATATGAATTATATGGATCTCAGATTTCAGATATTGCTCAGAGACCAATGTTTGCCACCCAAAGAAAGCATGGCCTATAAAATTCATGGCTTCACTTCACTAAATGATCTGCTGTCTTGATTGTAAAGATTTTCATAACACAAAAAACAATCATCAAATCCATTTATGTGAAAGCCAACAATACAAATGCCTCAAAGTTAATGTTGTGATTCATACATTAGAAGAGCAGATACCTGGAATAATTATAAGTAATAATTTAATTTTAGTTTTTATTCTGAAATGTTGAAATGAGAAATTTAATCAAGAGAGAGCTCAGAACTTAGTAGTAGTTTGATTACCAAAATCTGGAGCACTGAAATCTTTTCATATTATAGTATCTGCCACACATGGTTTAACTTATAACTTAAGATTGATATATTTCAACATTTACACAAGATATGAAATTTTCTGAGTAGAGAAAGCATTTTTTGTTCCTATCAAGATTATGATTAAAATTAATAGTTTGCCTCTTAGGAGTGATGACAATCATTCCTCCATTTATATGAAACTGACTTCTGACTAATAAGTTGTTAATGTATTCAAATTGTAAGTTAAAATTTGGCTATACCAACTGAAAAGCATAACCTATTTATGTTGTGTTATAGTATGACATCTGCTAAACAGAAATACCTCAATGTATACATTTTTTGTGACAGAGAATAGCTCAACTTTCAAGAAATGTGGAAATAAACAGACATAAGATCTACTTGGGCGAAGATAGTGCCACGCCCACAAGTAAATCTATGTCTAGCGGTAAATTTATAGACAACACTGCCCATCGCACTTAATGGACATGTTCATGTTTGCTCAATATCTGTTTGTGTGTTATGAACAAATCTGAATTGAATTTGCCTACAAATTAATATGAACTTGACCTTTATATATTAATTTGCATTTGAAATATTGATGGGTTTTTTTTTCAGAAAATTGAAAACGCAATTTTCTTTCTTAACAAGTTTACTCTAGTGGATTGCGTCCCCCAGACTGTTTTTTTAAGACCCCCTTTTTTCTCTTTTTTGGGGGGATTTCGGCAATGTCAATGTCAAATCGGTTCATAACACACAAAAATAAGTCTAAAAACCTTAACTTGTCCATTAAATGCAATGGGCAGTGTTACCCATTAGCGAAAATTCAGAATCTAATGTGTCATAGTCATCAAAATCAACGTGAAAATCACAGTCTGCATCCATTGTGGCTTCCCAGATTATAACAAAGTTTAAAGAGAAAATCTCTCTCTCTCTTATGAAAACAACAAACACGAAATGTGTCCGAATTTTTGGCAATCTCACAATGAAATATCAAAAGGCCTTCAAATAGCGAACGAATTCGTCCTCATTGCAGTGCAACAGTAAAGGATGAATTCGTAATCATTGCAGTGCAACAGTAAAGGATGAATTAGTCCTCATTGCCGTCAAGTGATTAATATAATTCCTTTGCTCCCCAGGTAATGTTCTCAATGAATTAGGTCTTGTCTACACACAGATGGGAAAGTATGATAAAGCATTGGAAAGTAGCCAGTGTGCATTGTCAATATTAAATTCCCTTGATTCTGATGGGAACTTGATTGCAGTGCTATACCAGAATATGGGTGCCTTGTACAATTACATGGGACGTTATCAAGAGGCTGTTGAATACCATAGATTGGCTATACAAAAGCATGGTAAGAATAAGAATCTATATTTATTATGGAAGCTTGAGATTAGGGTTTACGGTTGAGGATGTTTTATGAGAAGAAAAAACATATGACTGTATATTTGCTGGGAGATATTGTGCAGTGGGACAAGACTGTACAACTATATTATCCTCAGGTACTTTTTCTACCCATGTAAGCTCATCATCAGTAGGTGAGAATGAGGTCTGATCCAAAGAAGCACCTTCTGATCATTGAATTATCTGTGCCTATATCAAACAAGAAACAGAGACAGTTTGTTTTAACAGCTTTGCTTCAATTTTTTTCTAAATAGTAGATGTTGGCAGAAAAGGAATTAGCTTTTTAAGAAGAAAAAAAAAGGCAAAATTAATGTAATGAGATTTGAGTATAAACAAAGAGAAAATGTGAAAATTAAGTGCATTAAATAAGATGATGAGAGTGATAAAAAATATATCAAAATGTGTGGGAGTGTGTGATTTTTTTTCAAAAGCAAATTTTTACACATTAAGGATGCAGCATTTCTGAAATTTTACTTGAAAGTCCCCATTTTTTTTTGTAATAAACAGCCGAGCTGAAAAACAGGAAAAGCCAGGGACACTGCTTTGTCAATCTTGGTTATGCTTACAGCCAGTTGAAGGATCTTAACAAGGCAGGTGAAAGCTTTTTGCATGCTGTCCAGGCTGCTAAAGATTGTGGTAAGAAACATGTGGCATTATTAAAGAAAGGAGTTGGGTCATAAATAGATAAAGAAGTTTGTTTTCCTGTACCTGCAATTTTTGTTAAATATTTATTATCTTTACTTAAATTTAAGAAGTAGCTAAAAAGAAGATATTTGGCCATCCTGTGTGAAGTTTAGTCTTGTAAGAAGACCGGTGGAAAAGTAGCCTTGTTGCACCATTAACCAATGAAATGTTCATCAATAAAAAGTTATAAATATTATCTGTAAAAGTTTTGTGGAAAGTAACAACAAAACACTAGGATCATGTCTCATTTCATGCTTCAAAGGATTTTAGCAATGAAATGAGACTATTATTGTATAGCATTGGGTGTTATGGGTCTTCATTGGGGACTGTCCTTAGACTTAGGCCCTATTCTAATATTAATTTTGTTTACATCTTTGATTGTCTCTGCCTCATTTTTTCTTCAGTGCGTCCTTGCAATGAAACTTAAAAATAATATATTTGTTATCTTTAACTTTCAAAATGAGACGTTTTGCGGCAAGGCTCGAATTGAGAAAATCCCAATTTTCTTCTGGTAAAATTATCGAAAAATTTTTTTTATCAAAATATGAAAGTAAACATATTTACTACCCATAAAACTAAAAGGGGAAATGAAATTTGCTCTTAAAAGGTGTTTTTAATGCGTTTTAGTGTGTCAGTTATGTAAATTACGCCAATCTTAAACCTAGATCTATGATAATGACCCGGTTTTTAATGGACTCAACCTAGCCATTCATTCCCAGTAACACCCATGTATTTGGTATGTTTACAACCGTCTTTTTATAGACTGCACTCTGGTTGGTTCACATTAAATATTTGGAATACTCCTAGCCAATCAAAACCGCGATTTTCAACACTATGACAAGAGTATCGGATGTAAACAAAGATTGAAAAGTCGGGCTACTCTATATATCGATAGTTACCATCAAGTCTAACCCTCATGTGTTCTGCCTATACAGTTCAACTTGTATGTAACTATCGATACTATCGCCATGGCCCAACTTCCCTTCAACATCCTTCTGTTTCCTTCACCCGCCAGTCTCTTTCGACCCTTCTTTCTCTCATTCCTTTTCATTTAATATTCATTACTAGACCTTTTTCACTTTTAGTTACTTGTTTATTCCAATTAATTGGCAAAAATAAATGTGAAAGTTATTGATTCCTGTCTCTTTTCTCTCCTTCTCTAGATGCTATGCTTCTCAATGGTTCGTTTTCCTACCCCTCCCTCTCTCGTTCTCTCTCTCTCTCTCTCTCTCTCTCTCTCTCTCTCTCTCTCTCTCTCTCTCTCTCTCTCTCTCTCTCTCTCTCTCTCTCTCTCTCTCTCTCTCTCTCTCTCTCTCTCTCTCTCTATGTATCTATCTTACACCATACAATTGTATTGTTTCTTCTTTTTATTTCAATTTACAGTCATGACTGTTTTAGATGCATAGATCTATCTAAATCTAGATCTAGATCTAGCTTAACAATCAGGTTCGGATCTGCTTGCTAGATCTAGATCTAGATCTAGTATCTCGATTAGAGGTGAGAACTTGTGATAATTGTACAGAATCTTGCACATAATTGTACAGAATCTTGCACATTATAAGGTTAAACTAATAGAAAATGATAGGAGAATAGTTTACCATTTAAAACAACACAGTAGTATAGCATAAAAAACGGCCGTTGCTAAGCGGTCTTTACGATTTTATACACCGAACTTCAACTGCGTTTTTCTCGCATTTATGAAATCCGACCCTCACCTGAACCCGTTTTTGGAATAGCTATAACTTTTTTTTTAATAAAGATATTTTGAAACTTTTTTCACCACTTTAAAGCTTAGATTTTGGGCTTTCCAGTAGTATGAATATGTCAAAATGTATAAATGCCGCAAAACGTCTCATTTTGTGACGTCGCCACACATATATATATATTTAACTGATACTAAATGTATACATGTAAGCATACATGAACATTGCTCATACAGTGGTCTTAGCCTAAGAACATGCCCCTCAGGAGACAAGAAAAACCATGCGCACTATTTGTGAATTTAAGATATATGCTTGAGTCCACAATGCAGTGATTGATGGTCAAAAAAAGCTCTCTTCAGTGAGTTACTACCATCTAAGTTTTCTGACAAATTATGTTAGGTTTGAATTACAGGTGATAATCCAGAGCATCAACCGACTGAGCTACCAATGCTTGCAATCTGTAGTCAGAATACAAGAATTTGTACATTTGTTCCTATGTTATCAATCAAGTTGTGATTCACATGCAGTGAGCCAACCAGAGAGAACAACAAAGCCTCAAAAACGTAATTTGATTGAATGAGCTCTGGCATAATATATATTCAATTTTGTGAGTTCCTTTAACCTATATTGTGTGCCTCACATTGCCTCTGCTAGTGCTATGTTTCCCTCTTCCTATCTCTCTTACTTTAAATATTTCCAAACAACTCCTGACAGTATCTTGATACCTTTAAAATAACAAAAATAAAACTCAAAAGAGCTTTGGAGATGGATAAAGGTTACCAAATTTGTTACATTGTTGCTCTTAAAGGATTTAGTGGAGGTTCTTACTTAGGCGACATGTTCTTAAGGCTTCTTACACAGAGATCAGGTGCTGCATCCACTTTAATCTTTACTTATCAATGCCTTTAATACCTACTAATAAGCCTAGGTAATGTGTAATATCTATAAATGGAATTTTGTAATAGATCTGTCAACAATCCTGTAGGTTTAGATTAAAGCGTCGATTAGTTCAAGCTTCACCCTGTGGACTGCCTTGTAAACGTTAAAATATAATAAGATCCACCTCAAGAGTGATTGTCAGTAAAATAATACCACTTGATCAAATTAGGGCATGAGTCAGACTGACTAAGGTCTTTCTTTTTCTCTCTAGATTTAGAGATCTAGATTCTAACTGAACTCGACAGTTATTGAATGTCCTTTCGTTATATTCAACTGTCATTGAATGGACTAAAAAAATAATGCAGATCTATTCCTTGGGTGCGTAGATTAAATCTAAAACAATAGGACTCGTTGTCTCGTCGCTTTTAATCCATACTCATCAGAGTTCAGACTCATGATTCGATTATCAGATCATTTTTTCGTATGAAACTCGAGAATCTTGGTAGAGGTGGCTTGAAGTTGAACAGTAGGCTTTAGCTGGTATCATTGTTAATTGAGATCAAAACAACCAATATTAATCAAGTTATTTCTTTTATGTAATGGTTTGAAGCAGGAAAAAATTACAAAGAAAGTTCATTAGAGGATACTAGCTAAAGACCCAAACATTTAGGCCTCCAGGTGGAAGGCGGTAGAACTATGAAAGATTTCGCCGCCTACAACGCAGTTCCACTGTCCATCAATGCTACTTAGAACATTGTTTTGAGTAATAAAATGAAGTTCTATATAATATCGCATTTGTGTCTCACAATTTGACTTACATTTGAAACCTGTAACATTAGTTTCCTTCAAACTTTACTTTTTTGTTTTATTTATGAATATTTTGTATCAACAGGTTTGTCATTGCAAAGATCAGGCGAATTAACTTAAGGTGTAGGAAAAAGCGCAACCTGGCAAATCCTTTCAAATAAACATACTCACAAGGTCTACAGGGAGCAAACTCAGCACACAAAAAAGTCTGTATGAGTGGATGGCAAGCCTTTGAAGTCTCGCCGCATTATATTGACCTTTTCATAGGAGTGATTGCTCCACTGACTTTCAGCAAATAAATACTTTACTTGTGTTTGAAACCCAACAGCTGCACTTGTATTAAATTTACACCCTTGTTTAATCTTAAATCCAAGATAATTATGAATCACACACGCCGTAAAGCAACTCTGAACGAAAAAAAGTACTTTTTTCATGTTTCTCCGCTCCCTTTTCTGTAAATTTTGACTGAAAATTTGGATTAACCCGTTGTTCACTTAGGACAAGTATAATTTATAATTGTTTTTAAACAAAGCGAAAAGGAAAATAACGTGATGTCCACATTGACCATTTATTCATTGACAGGCTTTCTAAGGAGCAGGGAAATGAATCTATAATTTTTAAATGAATTTCTATCAATTTAACAATATTTTTACTGATTACAATAACATTTGTTGTTGTTTTTCAAATAAGTTTTAATTATGAATAGAAAGTTGCTATTGTCATTTTCAATCATAACGATCCAAACAAATTAAATTCTGCAGATAGCATTAGATAGCTGTACAATTCTTCTGTCTACATTGTTGAAATATGTGTCATGCTTATGGCTCTGGAGAAAAGAAAGAAACTAAAAGTATGGCCTATCGGGTAAGAAAGGCATAAACAAACATGCACGGTACGTAACATATCTGGACTATTACATCTATTGACATAAAAAGTGAGAAATTCTACATTGTTGGAATATGTGTCATGCTTATGGCTCTGGAGAAAAGAAAGAAACTAAAAGTATGGCCTATCGGGTAAGAAAGGCATAAACAAACATGCACGGTACGTAACATATCTGGACTATTACATCTATTGACATAAAAAAGTGAGAAATAATACCACCAAACCTACCATTTATGTTCACACACCACGTTTAGTTCTTCTGAAACGCGTGGATATCACAGGTATAGAAAATGCGGATACACTTGAAAACTTTGACTCAAATCGTCTATCGAATAACAGTCACATGTTATTTACAGTTAAAAAATAGTATCTTCGTTGAAAGGGCTTTGAAAACCTAGCATGAAATAAATATCACATTTCACATTATTAGTACCGTATTCGTTCGTTGCATTTGTTCGTTAAAAACATTGTTCGTGAAAAATAGAAAATTGATAAACTGTTATTTTTAGGTTAAAGGTTTGTTATACTTGGATGACTCATGGCCATCTTCAAAAAGAAAATTGCAGCGTTGGCCTCAAAGACAGGGAGGTCCTCACATATCACGGCACTCTACTGGAACTGTGCAAGAAGTCTAAAAAGTGGGTAAAATTTACTCAATGTAAGGGGTGCGACTTTGTTATGTCAATCTGGATAGTTGTGTGTTACTAGAGTGACATCCCCTTGACCGCATGGCAACGGGTTGCACTGCTTTTTAGTAGCCTACTTAGGTGTTGTGGTGCACGTATGACTCATGCGTTAATGACAGATGCGGCACTCCTCCGTAGATAATAGGGAACTTTCCTTGCTCTATCTTATATTTAGATTCCCTCCTTTTCCAAAGTTTCTAGAATGTTCTTAAGTAGTGCCCTGTAACAATACGCAGTTATTTTTATCTTTATATTTACTATAAGCGCATTACCAGTAAATGTTTGTTATTTATAATGTTAATATGATGATATACTCTCTCTGTACACATATATTCATATCACTGATAGTTCAACTTGTTAATTATATAGGATCTAGTTTTGTTTCTGTTTTACCAATTTTTGTGTTGTACCTTTTTTGTTGTACCTATTTTTGTTTTTACCGTTTTTTTTGTTTTACCTATTTTTACCGGTTTTACGTTGAGGTTTTGTTTTGCTTTGAGTTTTATTCGGTTAATAATTGTCTGTTCTTTTATATTTTGAAGTTGTTAAGAATAGTCAAAAATTACTCTTATTGATTGAGTAAGGATTTGGATTGTTGATTGTGTCCACTATAAAATAAATTAATAAAGCTGAATATAAGTACTAACAGATAGTGAAGAATTGTACGAATCCTGACGTTGAATGATTGTAGTTTGAAGTGGAGTTGTTGTTGTTGCCCAGAATTGATTACTTCTTACTCTCTTATAGTAAATATTTTAGGTTTCTTTACTTTAATAAACTAGTATATCTTTCCTTTGATAAAACTTGCACCTTGTGTTGTGTTTGAATACGAACCTATTTTGTGTTGTTGTCTTGTATAGGTGTGGGTGTCTTTATGAGTAAGCAATAGAGGCTTAGAAGAAGGAAATTTAAAGCACCCCACCCCTTACAATAGCAAAGGAAGGGGCGCAAACTAAAAAACCGCCTAAAAAAGCAAACATAAGATTGGCCTCAAAGACAGGGAGGTCCTCACATATAGGAACAAACAAGTGGGGAGATAAGTGGCGGCACTACCTGGAACTGCACACCAAAGAAAACAACCCAAGAGCTGCCAGCTCCAGAAGAACTGGACTATGAAATATGGAGGTGCTCAGAAAAAGAGTAACGTTGAAAGCCAACCCTCTTGGAGTTCCCCAATTAATGAATGCCGATGTCTCAACGCGGGACGCCAAGATAAACACCCTCTAAGAAAAGAAAGAAGATCGTAGTGACTGCAATAATTACAAGGGAATCTCTATAGCTTCGTGGGTTATAGAGCCTTTGCGTGCGTTGTCTGTGCTCGACCGGAGTTGTATTATGGCTTTAGAGCCGAAAGATCTACAGTAGACATGGTTTTCTCTTTACGTCATTTTCAGTAGAAATGCTGAGAAAAGAAAATGATTATGTGGGTTGCTTTTATTGACCTGTAGTCTAAGGCTTTTGACTTTGTCAAAAGGGGGCATTTTCAAGCTAACGAAGAATGGCTCATCTCCCCAATTTCTCGGCAGCACTATCCCCTTCGGCGAACATTTGAAGGACACAATTAGCCAGATGGTGGGGAAATCTTAGAGTTCTCCGATGTCATGTATGTAAGAGCTTTTTACACAATTAATTGTGTTTCAAATGAT
The DNA here is from genome assembly GCA_003991915.1 of Elysia chlorotica. Taxonomy (NCBI): domain Eukaryota; kingdom Metazoa; phylum Mollusca; class Gastropoda; family Plakobranchidae; genus Elysia; species Elysia chlorotica. The sequence continues at coordinate 135,953 of RQTK01000612.1, read as the reverse complement.
GCTTAAAAAAAAACAACTATCCTAGTCAATTCGCCTATAAGGAACTTTAAAATGTAGAAGACGCATGTATCTTGCTCTCTTAAAGAAAAAAAAGAACATAATGTTCGTCTCTTATTCATCGATTTTTCCTCGGCTTTCAACACAATCCAACCTCACATTATGGTAAAAAAGAATCTCTCTGACATGAAAGTGCACACAAGTGTTATTTTTTGGGTCTTAGATTTTTTGTTGTAAAGCCCTTTCTCTTTTTTGGTTTGCCCGGTGGTTTACAAAAGCTCAGCGATTAAAGCATTGGGTTCGCCGGTTTGTTATAATAATTATGTTCTGTTCTCACTCTCAGTCCTCTCACAAAATGTACACGTCAGTTCAAAAAAAATACACAAAGTAGTCTATCTCTCTCTCTCTCTCTCTCTCTCTCTCTCTCTCTCTCTATCTGTTGCCGTAAAACACACAGTTTGCATTTCATATACATAATACAGTTCCCTCAAGTCCAGGAAAAAGGTTCAGTCTCATTCCACCTTTTAGTCATAGAATATGTTTCCTTAGCACCCAAGGCCCTGAAGTTACATAAATCAGCGTTAAAGGCTAACCAGCAAAGACTTAACTCCACCAACAGTTCTCAAACCCAACCATAAAGGAATGTTGCAATTATAATCAAAACAAATAGTACACGTATGTCGAACCAGACTTTTCTCCATACCTTAGTTTAATACATCTCATTGTAAATTATGATGAGGTAATCTAAATAGGATAGTTCTACATCACTAGCATTCTTAAGTTTTATTGTAGCCTACATTATAGCCCCAGCCGGCAGAATTAAGAAGTTGGTCAAGCAGACGCCTAGACGGGCGTTCGTTAGATGGTCAAACGTGAAATTTGTTTAGGGGATGCACTTTTTACAAAACGAAGGGACCACTGCGTAATGGGTTTCATCATAAAATTAGGATATGATATTATAGTTAGTCTTATTAACAGGTAGAGTTGGAAGGATGGGAATTGGGGTCGTTTCTGGCAGTGTCTTCAGGTTTTACCATCTACCTGCTGACGTATCTTATGGCGTATCTAGTTGACTCAATGAGCTTTGACGTCAATAACAGTATGTACTCTTAGAATTTCCTTTCCATCTATTGCGCACGATCATGAATGTTCGGGATCGCTGAGTACGAAGCTAAGAATAAGCTTTAAGGTCTGATAACGTAAATATAATGGTAATAAGGGAACTAATGTATGAACTCTTATACATGTACCAGACAATGTTGGCTTTTAAAGTAAAAAAAAAAAAATAACACAACAACAGCAAAACGAAAAAGGAAAGCCTTTAAGTTGAATGATGTTATTTTGAATGCTGTTATTCTGAATATCTTATTTTCTTTCTATATTATGTTTGGGAAAAAGAAAGAGATGGCTTTTTAATACACGTTATTTTAAGCCCTTATTATTAGATTTAGTTATTAGTGTTCTGTGAACAAAAAATAAAAAACTCTAAAATTAATGACTGCCCTGTTTCAGAAATGGTACGTGTTGGCGTAATTGCCTTTCTACACGTTATTTTAGGCCCTTATTAATTATAATTATCAGTGTCTAGTAAAAACAAACACGCATGAAAAATGACTGTTCTGTTTCAGAAATGGTACGCGTTGGTTTAATTGCCTTTTCTAAGCTTATTTAAAAAAAAATAATATCTAAATGTGATGGGTGCAAATACCGTAGAAGACCAAGTTTTATCTCACCACTGCAACGGGGGATCAACAGGCTTGGGTGTAGCACACACATGTAGATATATAAATCTATGGTGTAGCATAACCCCACAACACGGTACATTGACTAATGAGTGAGTAGATGTTTCTCAAGATTTGATGTAAACGGAACGACCCCCCCACCCCCCTCACCACCCACCATCGCTCGGATTTCTAAATATTTAAGGTAATACATAAACTAATGTAATATTTTTTTTCCTGCTCGTGATCCCATTACTTCTGGGTTGTTGTTTTTTTTTTACATTTTGGCTTAGCGATGCTGATACAAGAGACGAATAAGTCAATCAATCTGATATTGAGAGGACCATGATATAATCTACTTCAAACTTCTAATATCCTAATTAAACGTTTGTGTTCTCATGCACGTACATGAATTGGAACAGAGAGAACGAGAGAGAGAGAGAGAGAGAGAGAATGATAAAGAGGGGGAAGAGGGGGAAAGAGAGAGAGGGAGAGATAGACAGAAAAAGAATGGGAGACAAGCAGAGAGAGAAGGACATAGAGAACAAGATATAGTGAGAGGGGAAAAAAAAGAGAGAGAGAGAGAGAGAGAGAGAGAGAGAGAGAGAGCGAGAGAGAGAGAAGGGGGGTGGGGGGGGGGGCTTTTATTTTGATGGTTTGATGATTAAGTAAAGATAGGAGCAAGAGAGGGAGAGAGAGAGGTATGGAGATGGATAAGAGGTGTCACGTGACTGACCCCCATATGATACTATGATAGTCCAAGGTCTGGTCAAAATGGCAGCGCCTATATTCAACACAAATACAGACGCACTGCCAGTGAATCCAGATTTACAAAAAGAACGTGCATCGGCCTCATTCAACGTATTAGAACTCACACATATTCTGGACGGAGGCCCTGAAATTACTAAGAGACGGAAAGAGTTGGGTGAGATTTAAATTCATAAGAATGAGTTTATGAAGTTCAATCATAATCTGATTAAAGAGAAACTAGATTAGATCTAGTCTATAGATGCTAGATGAGATACAGTTACAATTTTGGACACTTCAAACGTTGTGGTGCCTAGCATGCGGGACATCAAATGGGTGGGATTATAAAATTGAATGAAATACCTGTCAGCCGTACACCCTGTTTTTGTTGTTGTTATTTTTCATTGAAGCATATTGGTATGTTTTATTGATTGTATGTTTGTTTGCATGTCATGTACATTGTAAAACTGTTTTGTTTAAATAAATATGGTGGACCAAAACTATTTCCGATTTCCCTTACCCGCCCCATTGCGGTAGCAACTTTGTTTACATGGCGGCCATATTCGATATCGTTGACAAGGTAGTTTGACTAAATTTAGACTTAAAGACTTAGTTAAATGAAGGCAAAATTGTAAGTGTCTTCAGTAACCTAATTTTATTCCATATTGGTAGGGCAAAAGCAAAAGTAAATTGAAAAAAGATTTCGTTTTTTTTTTTTGGCTGTGAACGCTTTTGTACAGATCCAATTACTTGCTTTCGGTATCAAATATGACAGCCATGTAAATGGAGTCAGGTCCGCAGTGGGTGAGGAGTAGGCTACCTAGTGTTTCTGTGGAAAATTTGCTGTATACACCCTTTAATAAGTATCATATTTCTACATAAATAATTAACAGAGTCCCTGTCTATAGTAACAATTTTATTTCACTTTGTCAATGTTTATTATTTAAGCCTTCTTGAGATGTAGAAAACGTTATATTAGGAGAGAGTTTTGCTTTCTTCGGCGGCCCGACTAAATAGTTTTACTGAAAAAAAGAAACATGAAATAATGCATATAGCAAAATTTGGACAAAAACTCTCTCTATATAGAAAACATCGCAAAAATTGTGATGTACACATTCTACTGTCTTATATATGTATAGGCTACTGTGTTTAGACACTCCCCTTTAAGCATCCACACAAAAGTACTAGTTTTGATTTTTAAAATGCAGATAAGTGTAGTGAATTTAATAAATTACCTAAATATTTGTTGCTACAGAGAGCTTGATTCTGAGTGACCCAGTATTTTCCAACAAAGATCTCCTGTACCTGACCAAGAGTGAGCAGTATGAGAATGCTGTTCTCAGATCTGTCAAACTTGTTCAGTGGAAGAACAAATACAAGTGGTCACCGGAGGATGTTGCTATGGCTCAGTAAGTTGTTTGTGTCCATTGGCTTTGGATTGTGAAGAAACTGACTTCTTACTCATTTTGGTGTAAAATTATTCATTTGCAGACTGCTATTCTTTCATTACTTGTCTCAAAAAAATCAAAACTTTTTGTACCTCAGATATATATTTCTCTTTTGCTTATAGATTTAAGTGTCTGAAATGGACATTGTCATGAAAATGCTACATTTTTCTTTATTGTCCTAAATTAACAGAATTTCTTTTTCATGAACAAAAAGTAGAATGTGAATAATTTACGGTCAAGTGAAACAGATATATATTTAATAAATACAAATTGAAAAAGGAAAATCTATTTTCATTTCATATTAGACTAGTTAAATGTGCTTAACATGATGAAAGAATTTCTTTGTAACTCCACAGGCGTGTCAACAATTCAACAGAAGCCATCACACTCCACACAGACATGTTTATCCCAGCTTTGCAGAGACTGACGTCAGAGGAGCAGAGGGAAAAATGGCTGCCTCTTGCTTTAAACCATGACATTATAGGCACATACGCCCAAACTGAATTAGGACATGGTAAAGAGGTTTATCAGTCTTATCACTATTAACTTCTAAATCTGTTATGTTAAAAATAGAGAATTCAAACTCTCCTCAAATGCAGTACAGCTTGAATACATTGAACTTCGAGCCAAAGAACACTCTACATTGAACAAACAGAGAAAAAAAATCCCCTTATTTCTTTTTCGTGATATTGATAATAATAATAATAATAATTATAATAATAATAATAATAATATGTAATTTTTATATAGCGCATAACCACCGTTGTAAGGTTTTGCTATATGCACTTTACATTGCTAAAAATGATTATAGTATTCAATTTTTTTCTAAAACCTTGCTGACTCAAAAAAGGTAGAGAGTTTCACGTCCTTGGATCAATGAATGAAAAATAACACTCAACATATGATTTATAATGTTTCCTGGGGAGAATAAAATATTTCAAATCATAAGATGAGTGAAGCCCTGATCTACATGTTGATATAATTAGATGACATCTTTTAGATGCTCTGGAGCAAGCCTATTCACACAATTAAAACTTATGATAGTAATTTTAAATTGTATTTTTTCCTACACAGGCAGTCAATGCATAGTAGTGCTAAGGTAAGGGATTTCATATTTTTATGCATCACACATCTCCTCAGGTACCAACTTACGAAACTTAGAAACAACTGCAACTTTTGATGCTGCAACAGATGAGTTTGTTCTGAATACACCAAAAATCACTTCCATGAAATGGTGGCCTGGTGCATGTAAGTCATGTTACTTGTGATAGCTATCTGAAAGTTCCAGTGGAGAATGTAGCTTTCTTTTAAATTTGAAGCTTCTAAGAGTCATTATAGATGTATTTTAGGTTCTAATACAAATTAGGGTCTCTAAAAAATTTATCGTTTAAAATATGTTTGTTGCTGGTATATTACCATATAATTTATTTTAGAAAGTCTTTGTAGAAGACAAGTGAAACTCAATACACTACCAGGTCGTTTCTTTAAAGAAATTGAACCATTTCTACTGTTACATGTATCTGTTCTGTTCATAATTCTTTTAAGTTGGATCCATTGGGGGTTTAGGATCATAAAAGGGATCAAAGAAAAACACACAGTTAAATATTGTAATTTGAGTCCAAGTGGTCTCTGCCTAAGAACTCGCCGCTCAGGAGACAAGAAAATTGGGTTCTTATAAGGAGTGAGTTCCAATGAGTGGAGAAGAAAAATGAGCCTGGGGTCTACAAACAAGTGATCAGTCCTTAAAGAATAGTTATTTCAGATAAAATGTTACGTTCAAAGGTTACAACAAAATTTTATTTGATATTTGTTAAGGTTATAACTGTGGAATTCAGTTAGCTATTCCAAGCATTAAAAGATTTTAGTAAAGGCACTCATAAAAGAGTCATATCAGTTGTCAGAATGCATTGATTTGTAAAGGCAAGTAACCTTTGGTAAGAGAAAACAATCTCGTGCGGGATAATTATTCTACTGGAACAGATCCAAGCAGTAGGAAAAAAACAAGCAGCGGAGATAGAACCCATATTTCTCTCTCTCCACCGCTTGCTCAACCCGAGGACTACCACCCCAATCTCCATCCCCAAGAGAGAGAGACAGACAGACCAATAGGCAGAGCCAGGGATAGACAGCAAAAGAGAGCTAGATGGAAAGAGAGAGATGGAGAGAGAGAGAGAGAGAGAGAGAGAGAGAGAGGAGAGAGAGAGAGAGAGAGAAAGAGAGAGAGAGGGAGAGAGAGAGAGAGCTTCCGACACAAAAAGTCCGTGGTTCGAGCCCTGGCGATTTCGCTACCTGCTGGTTGGGTCGGTGTCAGTTTAATGTGACCGTCTGAGACAGGAGTCATGGTATCACTGCCCTGTCTCGTGTGTGGCAGCTCATAAAATTGTCAGCCTATATAGTGCTGATGTTGGACGTTAAACCAACAGCATTGCAGCGGCATAAATTAAAGAGAAAAAAACTTGTTTCGTGTTAGAAGATGGAGTGGGTATGTAGGCGGAGATTTGTTAAATGGAGACCAATGTGCTGATGGACTGTGTTTCCAAAAGTAGGACACTCTTGTTGCTTATTGGAAGTTTATTTGTATAAGGATTTAAAATTTTTCAAGATGATAGGATTTCACTGTATGTTGGTTCTATCATCTGTCAAATGTTTTTGGCGCCAGTGGGCAAGTCGTCCACTCATGCGATCGTCCTGGCCCAGTTGGTGATTGCTGGGAACCAGCACGGCCTGCAGGCGTTCATCATCCAGCTGCGCAGTCTGGACGACCACTCACCCTTGCCAGGTTGGCCTGTCTTTTTTTTTATATCTCTATGATGGAAGGAAATAAGTTTGGTTACATTTGTATCTCATTTGTTAGGGTGATCGGTGGTCTCGTTTTACGATTAAGACCTGGTTCAAACTTGGAAAGACTTTGAGGAAAATGGAAGGAAATAGATTTAGGAGCAAGTGTCCAAGTTTTTTTTCTTGATTTTACTATCTTGTAACTTTGACCAGAGTAACTACTGAATTTTTATAGCGTATGAGTATCAAACCTCAATCCACAGAGAAAGTGTCAATCTGAATTGTTTTATTTGTTATTAACATATAGGAGAAATCTTGGCCATTTTTTTTTTCATTTTTATTGATGATTGTAAGTTGTTTTCATACTTTTACACATGATATCTGATAAACGTAAGTGAATGATCTGCCCAATGCCTTATCAATTGGGGTTTATTTGGGCTTTCAAAAATTCGAGCAACAATTTGTCTTTAGTTTAATTTATCACGCCTGTCACCCGTTGCAGGTATAACAGTGGGAGATATTGGTCCCAAACTGGGCCTCAATTATGTGGACAATGGATTTCTCATTCTGACCAATCTTCGTATTCCAAGGGAAAATATGCTCATGGGAAATGCCTCTGTAAGTTTGCTACAGTAATAAATATAATTTTGTTATTATTAAGAACTTAAGGTTACTTTGATAGTACTTCTGTGGTCATGATTTAAAAAAAAAATGTCAAGAGTGTTTTCATCAATATCTACCACTTTATGATATTCACAATAATGGCACATTGTTTTGGTGTATTTACATGAATTAAAAAGTATGGTACATGATTCTGATACAGAAAGTTGTCTATATCATTTATTCTGTATTCTGACACAAGAATGATACCCAAACACTTGCATATTCAGACACTCAAAGAATTGGCCGCATACATGCCAAGCAGGCATATACACTACAGGTAAATCTGGAGACTGCTTGTTCTTAGGAGATGTCCGATGTAATTCAGTCATTCATCCAGCAAATACTATACTTTGAAGGGTTGGCTTTCACATCCCTCTACAGTCACTGCTTTCAATACCCTGTCACTTTTCCTAACTTGAAAAATTTTGTTTGTTCACTTATTGTCTTTTCTTTTTCTTTTTCTTTGATCATTCCAGTGCTCATGAGATGTTCCAACGTTTGTCTTCCAATCATAAGTCTAACAGAGATTGATTGGTGTCTACAAATTGTATAATTTATCAGTGATCTTGTTGTTCTAGTTCTCATAGAACTGTTTCAGAGCTGTCTGCAATTTAATACAGTTGCTCACATTGGATATTGAGAGACCGACCTTTATGTTTGAGGCTTGTTTTGTTTGCACAGGTCTCACGAGACGGCCAGTTCAAACAGCTCAAGAGTGACAAGACCAACTATTCAACCATGATGTACGTGCGTGTTCTGATCACAAAGTGGGCGTTTGGCTGTCTGGCCGGCTCCGCCATGATAGCCATGAGGTACAGCGCAGTGCGGCGACAGCTTTATATTGATCCAAAGTGAGTAATTCAAAGACTCAAAAGTACAACAGCATAATAGTGAAGATAAGTACGCAAAATAGAAAATCAAAGCTATGCACTTCTGCTCTAGTTAAGAGATTCTGGTCAAATATATACTACACTTGGTAGTGTTTAACCCTATACTGTGTACAGAAGATTTTATCTGCCATAATGGGAAATCCATATTGTAACTGCAGATTTGAGTGAGTATAAGTTGGACTTCAATATTGCTGATTATTTTTACCCACTTGTTGCTTTGACTATCACTTCATGTGTTTTTTTTTTTTTTAATGAGTTATCCGCCATCTTTATCAACTTGTCCAAGAAAACTAAGAACATAAAATATATAGCTATTTATAGACCCAGGTCTGTGGATTAAATTGTTCTTGGATCCTATTAAAAACATTATTTTAATAGAAACAGATACTGTGTGTTCTCCAGGGGCTTAATTTTATTTAGTTGTAATACGTTTCGTTTTGTTTATAAATTGGAGAAATGTGGCATTAGACAATCAACACCCTTTTGTGTATGTAAAAAAAACCCATCTTTTTATCTCTTTCAATTAAAAAAAAAAGCGTCCTAAGGAAATAAATGTAGTGTTAATTTGTTTGACCTTTCCCCCCATCCCCCATAAATTGTCTTTATGTGTCAAATCTTATATGGCTGAGGAAGTTCAGATCAGGAGATAAATTTAGAATGATATTTTTTTTGGTTCAAGCTTGGCATTATTTTCATATGTCATATTTTGCAGAGCTGAGGATGTTTAGATAAGGAGATAAATGTAGAGTAATATTTTGTTTGCTTCAACTTCAAGCTTGACATTATTTTCATATGTCATATCTCGCAGAGCTTAGGATGTTCAGATTAGGAGAGAAATGAAGAGTGTAAATATGTTTGATGCTTTTTTCATTTGTTATATTTTGCAGGGCCGAGGAAGTTCAGATACTGGACTATCAGACACAGCAATACAAACTCTTTCCTGCACTGGCGTCAGCATTTGCCATCTTTTTCACCTCCCAAAAGTTAACCTCTGGTTATAACCAAGACCTGTCAAGTCTTATTAAGGGAGACAAGGAACTACTAGCTGAGGTAAACTTTCACACGAAATGGGAGACTTATCAAGCTTTTATAACAAATATTTTTTGTCAAGCTTTTATAACAAATATTTTCGATTCTGTATCAGAAGATCTCTTTTTTGCGATAGAATATGATGTTGTGTTTTACGCAAAAACAAGGCAAAGCAATTAAAGAGCTTTATGACCAGCAATTGAAATATTTAAAAAATAATCTTGTTGAATAGAGATGGGCAAGTTGTTATAAATTATTCTGTGATAAACTTATAAACAACTATGCTTTCAATAAATCAGAGTCATTGTCAGCCTGACCCATTTATGACATCGTACTGTGGTTAAAATTGTGGAACCATAGAAATAACACATATTTCTAGTCTAATAAGCCTTTGCTATTACTAGAATCAAATAAAATTTTTGTCGTTTTTGTGAAATTTGGGTGAGGAGCCTTTTGCAAACATCACACAGCAAAGATAGGATCTGAAATATTTACTCTACCATGCAAAAAAAAAAGAGAAGAAGAGAAACCACAACTAAACCATTTTTATTTTTACAAATAAATGAAAAACTATCTGGAAGGATCCAAAAACAGAGAAATATAAAAAATATGCTGAAACAGCCTTCAAAAACATAGCCTACATGTCTGATGTTTTCTTTTTCTTTATTTTTTTGCATAAAAGATTTTCTGTGTCTGTCTATAGTACCACAGTGTAACGTCAGCTATGAAGGCAGTCTGCTCAGATCTAATGACAGACCATATAGGAACCCTACGACGATCTCTTGGAGGGCACGGCTACATGATGCTATCTGGTCTCGCCACTGTCATGCTCAACAGTTTAACCCTGGTCACCGTGGAGGGAGAAAACACAGTGCTCTACCAACAGACTGCCAGGTATAATTATATTATCTTTGTTTCCAATTAAAGCCCATGGTCAGCAATTAGGCTGTCTAGCGGACAAACAGTAAGACTTAAGTCTGACCATTTTACACACTGTCACACAAAGACCAGAGACAGAGGGAATGCCAGGACTTCTGTCTCAACTGCTCACATTACATTTTTTATACTAACACTGATTTAGTAGTAAGGGATAAGGCAGTCTGATTGGGATTCGAATTTGAGACTCTTGATTAGAAGCTGTGGGCTCTAGTTACTGAATAAGTTGACCACTTGTCCTCTGATTCTATTCCACAGACACTTGCTGAAACAGGTGGCCAGAGCCATGTCTGGCAGCGTGCTGACTGGATCGGTAGCCTTCCTTAGCAAGGACTTGGACAACGTCCCTCAGCTTGAGACTCCAGAGGACTGTAGGAATGTTCACTTAGTATTGCAGCTCTATCAAAAAATGGCAAAGAGGTTTGTATAATCTTTTGGTATGTGCTAATAGCAATGTCAAAAAATTGTTTAAAGTATTTTTATTTGTTACTGTTATGTGAGACAATAACAGTAACACTGCTATTCTATCAGCAGAGTTAAAAGATTTGTTTTTTTTTTCTAAATTGTAACACTTTTGTTTGTTAGTAAAAGGTGATTAAGAGCTTTCAAAAGTCCTGTGATATGAGACAATAAGATTTGAGGAATGGAAAAAAAATGTTTGTGAACGACCTAGTGCTACGCCTTGCTGTGCTAAGGTTAGGAGGAAAGTTACACAGTGGATGCTGGCGATCAATTTGATCCAGATCCTTACTATAGTTGCAATAAATTGTCATGTATTATTACTTAAATCAAATATGATAAATTTCGGATTTTATTATTTTCCTAGATTACAAGCTTCTTAAAAAACAAAAATGTTTCTTGTGACCTACAGATCTACTTCAGATGTATAGTTATGAGTATTCTTGGTGGCAGTTTCTAATTGCTACTTTAAATGTATTTGACCTAGTGAAATAAACAAATGTTTTTTTTTTAATAATATGGTCTGCAGAGTATTGATCCAAGCGGGAACTTTGGTCCAGACAGATTTAATGCAAGGTCTGCCCGAGCATGAAGCCTGGAACAAAAACCAAGTGACCTTGGTCCGTGCAGCAAAGGTAGGGGCAGAGTGTCGGATAATTATTCTTATATTTTTTAGTTTTCAATAATTGTTTTTGCAGTCATTTTTAGTATATTGCACGCAAGCATTTAATGTTATGTTATTTATTTGATTCACAGATTTCTATTCAAACTTAAACAAATGTGTTCTTTTTTTTAAAATTCTGTGTCGAAATTGATTTAAAAGATCGGCTCAACTACATATATCAAAACTTTAAATATAAATTTTAAGATAAGATAAGAGAAGATAACCTTTATTGACACTCAAAGGAAATTTGTCTTGGAACAACAGTACATTGAGCATTTACCTTAACGAGCATAGCTCTCTTACACTCTCTCACTCTCTCTCTCTCTCTGTCTGTCTGTCTGTCTCTCTCTCTCTCTCTCTGTCTCTCTCTCTCTCTCTCTCTCCCTCTCCCTTTCAATCTCTCTCTCTCCCTCTATCTTTTTGATTATGTATTTAACAATGTAACAATGACATGGAGATTGAAGGGGTAATAAAGCAATTGTCATTTGTAAATAATTATGACATTACCGCCTCTATCTCTCTCTGTCTCCCTCTTTCTCCCTTCATTCGTGTCACAGTTTTTTAATTTTTTGAAAAGTAAAGGTAATTGACGGCATATGTTTATATCTGGTGCACAGTGCAAATCACTTTCTAACAGATCCAATTCTCAATAACATAACATAGGCTGCAACAAAAGTGATCCCATGAGCTACGTCTCCGATTTTTATGCAGGTTGTAAGATATCATTGCTTCGTGCAGGGCGCACACATTTTTGATGGAGTGGGTGTTAGTCGTTACTCAAAATTGACTCTGTTCTGTGACCTTTGTAAATATTTTTCCAGCAGATATTTTAATGCAATAAATAAGATATATTTATCAAATGCGATTGTCTCTTACCTTTATAATAAGATTAAAGTAATTCTATTGTCTCAATACAAAAAAGTAATTGAACTTGAAGTTGAACCACCGGTAATAAAATGCAGAAGTGAGAAGTATTCATCATGATAACCTACTTACTACATTGCGTACCTTACATCAAGCTGGATCTACCCAAACTTGTTCCAGGCTTACAGTCTGCTGCAACTGGTCCAGTGTAACGTGGAAGGCGTTGACCATCTGAGGACATCAGCCAGTCCAGGGCTGGTTGCAGCACTACACAGGTGTTGCTGTCTCTTTGCTCTCTACTATCTTAACATCAACGCTGGATTATTCATGCAGGTAAAATTTTGTTTAAGCAAATTTGACTAGAAAATTGAATGAAATAATTTTTTATAGCAGGTCTACAAACTCCAAACCATTCTCACATAAATACAAAATTTGCTGATATTTGGTCTCCTAGGTTTCCTAGGGAATCCTACACTGGGGCATCAGCTGAAGTTCAAACCTGGGACCACCTGCTCTGCTGTTCAGTGCACCAAACTATTGAAAACTATCTGTCTAAAAAAGTTCTATCAAAGACATGATTTTCTCATTTCTCTCATTATTATTATTATTATTTTTTTTTTTTACAAAATATTTGTACCACTATTTCATATTTCAAGTTTAAAAAGCAGCTGTATGAAAATAAGCACAGTTAATTACTTACCTTTTATTTCCTCCATTTTCTGCTTTAAAACAAAATTTTTTTGTAGGATAAACAATCTTATGAAAACATTTATTGCTTTAAATTTTAGAATCAGAATTCTATTTTTACTTCTTAGAATTGTGCAACATTTCTAGCTTCTACTTATAAAGCTTTGGGACTGCTAAACACGCACATCTCTGTATTTTACTATATGATTATCTTTTCCAGACAGACTCTGTGTCTCCATCCCAGCTGGATACAGTGAGGGCTACAGAGATGCAGCTACTCAGTGAAATAAGGTCTGGTATAAACTGCACTGGTCATTGCTTCTTACGTCAATTTTCATTTAAAAGGATTTTGTTTCTGGCACCTCCTTTCTTAAATACTTTGATAAGTTAATGTTTTCAGCCATGTCATCTCAGACAATTCCCTCTTGCTTACTCTCATGTAAATGATCCATTGCTTTGTTTTTTTATCCAGACTGCATTTTTTTAATATTCCGTATGCATGTGAAAATGACTTGAGTTTGTAGACCTGCTATCATGAATCTCAATCAATTCTCTCTTCAGGCCTGACGCGGTGGCTCTCGCTGATGCCATAGATTTACCTGACGCTGGCCACAAGTCTGTGCTCGGCTGCTATGATGGTAACGTATATGAGCGTATGTACGCTGCGGCTCTCGGGGAACCCATGAACAAGTCTCAGGTAGAGTGACCCGATGTGAATCTTGTTCTCTATTTTCTCTCTCTTTCTCTCTCCCTCCATACCCATCTCTCTCTCCCCCTCTCTTTCTGTCTTTTTAATATGTCTCTCTCTCTTTTTTTTTTCTTTCTTCCCATTTTCCTTTCACCTCCATTTTTTTCTTTCATCGCAATGACAAGTTCTAAACCATTTTAAAATTTTGTGTAAAAGTATAATTTGTATAATATGTTTCTAAGTTGTAGCTTACTTTATTACTTATAAAAGTCAAATATGATTTGGATCGTTTATTATTTTTATTTTGAGTGTACATTGGACCTCGCATATAGCAACATGGTACTCATCAAAACCTCGACCGTAATGAAGACTATCTTAGGGACTTTTTTCTCCTTATATAAAGCCTATAAAAGGACCTTGGGCCTAACGAAGTCATTTAACGAAAACCTTGGACATAATGAAGTACTGGGCTCGAGTCGTGGTTGAGATTTCCAGGAATTTTAGCGAATACAGAGCTATGAAAAACAGCGCAGTACACGTGTAAAAGTCAAGCTCGTGTCCAATTTGTGGAGAGATCAAGCAAAAATTGACTGGGGACAGATGTGTATGAGTGCATACTGAGTGCAGTTGAGTCTACTCGCAGTCCTGCATTCTTGAGAAGCATTAGCTCCTTTTGAAAATATTCACTCAGACTCAAGATTAAAGCCATGTTTTTTGTTTAAAACGAAATTATAAACTCACTCATCTAGGAGGTAAATAACAGTAAAGCTGTTTAAAAACTTTCAATAATTGAAAAAGACAGTACAAAAATTAAAAACATTACAAATTAAACTCCTCCTAGAGAATCAAGTTTGTTGTGTTTATTACGACCTTGCCTGTAACGAAACCTCAGACGTAACGAAGTTTTGGAACTGGCCCACTTACTTTTGTATATCTGAGGTCCACTGTAATTAATTGGTTTTGATCATTAAAACTTACCTATAATTTTATTTGGCATACTTTTTTTTTCCTTTTTTTTCTTTTTACATATAATTATTAGTTATTTCATATAAATCAGATTAGTGTAAGACTTTTTATTTCCTAATATTTATTTTCAAAGTTGTGATATCTATTATTCTTTAAAAAAACTTTTTCTTTTTCTGTTTCAGGTCCATCCATCGTATTACAAACATTTAAGAGGAATGATAAAGGGCAGCACATCGAAATTGTAGAATGTTTGCACAAAAAACTTGTATTCAAGTTTAGTAGCACCTTGGTGCAGATAGCTGAAGGTACAGTTCTTAAGAGGTTGTGAAATTGTGGTACCAAAAGTTTTTGTTATTTTACCATATCAAGTTCTAGGTGTCTTCACCTTGATAAGAACCCTTACAAAATAAATGTATTTATTTATGTTAATATGAGTGTAAAGGAATTGATGAATCATTTCATTACTCTTTTGAACAAGGTGCACATCTATATGCCAAACTTGTCATACTGCATGGATTAGTTTACAGCAGCATAGAGAATTTAAAGCTTGTAAAGAACAATATTAACTAACAAAAAAAATTGGATAAGATTTTTACTCTGCTGTAAATTCATCATGTAAGCATTACTGTATTTTGAAAATATATTTAACTCCATGCGTATATATATATCAACTATTTGAACCATGTCTTTATTATTTCACAAATGCCCAAGTGTTCGGTTGCAGGAGAAAAATTGGTATATGGGTATGAATGAATCAAGGCTATAAGAATTTTGTGGGGAGTCAAAACATTTTAAAAACAATATTATTAAATACATCCAATGTATAATTATCCAATTTGTCTAAAATTGTATCATGTTAAGTTGCTTTTCATGTCATATAAATTCTCAACGGGCAGCTTACAAGCTAAATACTGTGTCTACAGGAATCCGTGATACGTGATATCAGCATCAGAGATTAGGGTAAAGATAGCATGTGAAACATGATACATACAGTTGATAGAGAAATAGTCCTTTAAAAGATTCTTAACCCATAAATGAAAAATAAACATTTTTGGCTTGGCATCAACTTTTTTGAACATGTAAATGCATTACTCAAAATGAATTTTTTCGTCAGATAATGTAAATGCATTACTCAAAACGAATCTTTTTGTCAGAAAATGTTGTAACAATATGTACATGTACAATGTAGCTTTAACTGTTTTTCATGGTTTAGTAAGTGCTTATTCAGGTGCAAAGTTTTATTATCAAACTATGCCTTTCATTTCCTCAAGTGAGTTTTGTTCAAAAGTATAGAGCAGACACGGTGCTATGATTTTGACAAGTAATTTTTGCTACTTTTGAGATAATTTCTAAAATCTGTTTTATTTCCTTATTTCTACTTTCAATTGGACACAAGTCTCTAATAGGATAAAGCGTAAACCTATTAGCACATTTTTAATCTGAAACTTAAGTGAGATAGAACTCAGTTTGACATTTACAACGATGCATCACTTGCATATTGTATCACAGTGACAGTATAGAGACACTTTGACCCTGAATAAACCTTTCCTGTTTTTTTATAATTATGCACATGTGTTTCAACACGGGTCAGAAAAAGGTGAATTTTTTTGCATTTTAAGAGCCTCATTCATAGACACAGCAGGTTCTGCTTTTCTACTTATGTTGCCTTGTTCAGGGACAAGGTTTATTCTCTATGTTAATTTTCTTTTTAAAATGACACAGTTTACTTAACTCACAGTCTTTCATACTCAATCAGGAAAAGATGGAACTGAAGATCTTACACACTAGTCAAAAACTATATACAGAGGATCCCAGGGAATAGTATGAAAGATTATTGATAATATTGATATACTTATTTTATTGTTTTTTTCCCCTTTTTGCTGTTTGAGTATTTCCAAGTCTAATTATGCTCTTTGGATATTTTCCAAGTTTAATTGTTCGTTTATTTCCACGTACAATCATGCTGTTTGAGAATTCGCAAACATTTTTTATAAAATGTTTCTTTTAAGCTTTGACAATCTCATTAACACTTAAAAACTATTACCTAACCGGTGGCAAGAATTCAATTTCTATGGGTTAACGATATTTTTTACTTGAAAAGTTCATCAGCTGACAGTGTCGAATCAAAACAATATTGTACATTATAAATGTGTTAAAATGCTAAGTTACCTTAACAGTAAAGCTTTTCAACAAGAAAAGAGGGGAGAACTTTTATCCCCATTAAGATTGTGTTTCATTCTCTCCCTTTAATGTAACAGTTTTTTTTTTTATTTGTTTCGTTTTTAAAATATTGCCATTTTTATTTGCAATGTATGTATAAATGTCCAATTTTTATTAAAAAAAAAAAAATTCAGATTCAATATTTTTATCCAAATTTAGTAATACTTAGATCACTGATCATATGGCCACATATTTACGTTTTTGTTGGTTGATAATCAAATACTTAAGCAGAATGTATTCATTATTTTATAGCTTGAAAGAGTTTTAGGTGCCAATTTTTTTGGTTTGAAACGTTTGTGCGATTCCTAAGAAACATGCAGATTCCAATACTATTCACATTTTTGTAACAGTTTTTAATCAATTACTAGTAACTAAATATGTATGCGATCAATATTTTATAGCTTTTATGGATTTTAATTTATCAGTTTCTTTGCTCTGGAATCCTCGCTTGGTTGTCAGAAAATGCTTTGTCTTTTCAGAAACTATTTCAAAACATTATTTTTGGGACTGACAGTTCATGCTTTCCCCCTCAAGGGTATCTTGATATGGTATATACATTGTATTAACATATTGATTTTCACTCTTTGGATTAGTTTTGGTTTCTATGACTCCTGATATAGATACATGTATTTATCTTTGTTGGCAGTAGCCTGTCCCCGCAGAAAGTTGTGATCACAACTTGCAACTTTTTGGGGGGCAAATTTTGACCAAATCGCAACTTTTGGCAACTTTTGTTGATTTTGCGACTTTTTGCACCTCTTACACCTATTAAATAAAATTTTGCAACTTTTATGAAAAAAATAGTTTTCTGTGTATTTTTCACATACGCAGACAAAAAAACACCAATCTGTATGTCTGCCTCACCCTAGTGAAGACCTGTCTATTTATCTGTGTTTCTGTCTGTCTGTCTGTCTCTCTATCTGAATGTTTCTATCAATTTTCATTAAGTAATCGGCCTACGTTCTTACAATTTTTTTGTTCCTTAAACTATTTTGTCAATCTTGTTTCATCCACTAATTTAATCTCTGCTTAATTAATTCATAATCAAACTCCTACGAAACTGTGTACAATGCATTCTTCTCCATTGATAGTTCCTAACCCACCCACCATCCAACTTCCAACTCAATTACCCTCCCCACCCTTTCCCCATCCCACTCCATTACAAAAAAAATATTTAAATATTTTGACCAGTAAAAAAATATTCCAAATGATTAAAGCAATCTTCCAGTCATAAGCTGACAAAAAAGTTTTGGATGCTTGACTGTTGGCTTTTCACACGCACTCTCTCTTTTTCTTAATGTCTCATTTGTGCTTCTCTTAGTCTCTGACCTTCTCATCCCCATCCCTGATCTTTTCATTACATGTAGATGTATTTGGATTTTGTACTTTTTCAAAACGTTTAACGATGAGACTTAAATATAGTGTTTTTTTCGTGTTATCACAACACAAATGTACAAGTTAGTGAAAGTACATTGCCAATAATAGCATTTTTTTACTTTGCATTGACTTTTGTTTGAATTGATTCTTAAAGTCTAAAATTATGCCACAACTTTTTGCAACTTTTTCCATGTTTGGCTGCATTTTTTTTTGCAACTTTCAATCACAAGTTTCTGGGGGGACAGAGTAGCCTAAAGTTATTTTATTAAAATTTATCTTGCCAAAAAATTGTTCCCTTGTTTCTTCTTCACATACTTTTTTTCCTTTATTTTTTATGTACGTGCATATAACTAGTCTTTAAGTTGGTTAAATCTTGGTTGTACTTGTTGTTTTTTTTTTTTAATTTCATATTCATCTCTTTATATCATATTACTCGTATAAGGACGGTTTCAATTTTTAACTAAAAAAAATTTCCTGAATGGTATTTTTTTCCTCTTGAACGAATTAATTATACATGTAATTCTTATTTATTTTGTTTTATTTTTTCATTTGCATTATATAAAATCGCAATAAAGAAATTATAAGAGAAAAAAAATATATATTACTTTTGTTTTTCTTCGCATGACCATTGTATTTTTAGTTTCTTATAGTGAATTAAACTCAAAAGTGAAGTGGAATCTGAGGTGAGGTCATACATGTAATTCAGCTGAAGGAAAAGGGGTTTGACAGACAGGAACCTCTTTTAGTCTAATCAATATCAAGTTACTAGTCCATAGTTACTAAGCTTTATAATACTAAAAAGCGTATGCAGAGAACAGCCTCACCCATTCAATTCTCTGACCCTAGAAGTTAGAACGTTATTGGGTGAGCTGCCCCTTAAATGCGCTGAACTCCACACCTTCTCTATCTTTCTCGCCATCTCTGGCTCCCTCTTTGTCTCTCTCTGCAGGTTCTGCTTTTCTACTTATGTTGCCTTGTTCAGGGACAAGGTTTATTCTCTATGTTAATTTTCTTTTTAAAATGACACAGTTTACTTAACTCACAGTCTTTCATACTCAATCAGGAAAAGATGGAACTGAAGATCTTACACACTAGTCAAAAACTATATACAGAGGATCCCAGGGAATAGTATGAAAGATTATTGATAATATTGATATACTTATTTTATTGTTTTTTTCCCCTTTTTGCTGTTTGAGTATTTCCAAGTCTAATTATGCTCTTTGTGTATTTCCAAGTCTAACTATGCTCTTTGTGTATTTTCCAAGTGTAATTCTGCTGTTTGAATATTTTCCAAGTTTAATTGTTCGTTTATTTCCACGTACAACCATGCTGTTTGGGAATGGGCAAAAATTTTTTATAAAATTTTTCTTTTAAGCTTTGACAATCTCATTAACACTTAAAAACTATTACCTAACCGGTGGCGAGAATTCAATTTCTATGGATTAACGATATTTTTTACTTGAAAAGTTCATCAGCTGACAGTGTCGAATCAAAACAATATTTTACATTATAAATGTGTTAAAATGCAAAGTTACCTTAACAGTAAAGCTTTTCAACAAGAAAAGAGGGGAGAACTTTTTGTTTTATCCCCATTAAGATTGTGTTTAATTCTCTCCCTTTAATGTAACACTGTTTTTTTTTTATTTGTTTCGTTTTTTAAATAATTATTGCCATTTTTATTTGCAATAAATGTATAAATGTCCAATTTTTATTTAAAAAAAAAAAAATTCAGATTCAATATTTTTATCCAGATTTAGTAATACTTAGATCACTGATCATATGGCCACATATTTACCGTTTTTGTTGGTTGATAATCAAATACTTAAGCAGAATGTATTCATTATTTTATAGCTTGAAAGAGTTTTAGATGCCAATTTTTTTGGTTTGAAACGTTTGTGCGATTCCTAAGAAACATGCAGATTCCAATACTATTCACATTTTTGTAACAATTTTTAATCAATTACTAGTAACTTAATATGTATGAGATCAATATTTTATAGCTTTTATGGATTTTAATTTATCAGTTTCTTTGCTCTGGAATCCTCGCTTGGTTGTCAGAAAATGCTTTGTCTTTTCAGAAACATTATTTTTGGGACTGATAGTTCATGCTTTCCCCCTCAAGGGTATCTTGATAATACATTGTATTAACACATTGATTTTCACTCTTTGGATTAGTTTTGGTTTCTATGACTCCTGATATAGATACATGTATTTATTTTTGTTGGCAGTAGCCTGTCCCTGCAGAAAGTTGTGATCGCAACTTGCAACTTTTTGGGGGACAAATTTTGGCCAAATCGCAACTTTTGGCACTTTTGTTGATTTTGCGACTTTTTGCACCTCTTACACCTATTAAATAAAATTTTGCAACTTTTATGAAAAAAA
>RQTK01000612.1:48674-114980 GCA_003991915.1 Elysia chlorotica | reverse complement strand
TTTTTTTCGTGTTTATCACAACACAAATGTATAAGTCAGTGAAAGTACATTGCCAATAATAACATTTTTTAGTTTGCATTGCTTTTTGTTTCAATTGATTATTAAAGTCTAAAATTATGCCTCAAATTTTTGCAACTTTTTCCATTTTTGGCTGCATCTTTTTGCAACTTTCAATCACAAGTTTCTGGGGGGACAGAGTAGCCTATAGTTATTTTATTAAAATTTATCTTGCCAAAAAATTGTTCCCTTGTTTCTTCTTCACATACTTTTTTTCCTTTATTTTTTATGTACGTGCATATAACTAGTCTTTAAGTTGGTTAAATCTTGGTTGTATTTGTTGTTTTTTTAAATTTCATATTCATCTCTTTATATCATATTACTTGTATAAGGACGGTTTCAATTTTTAACTAAAAAAATTTCCTGAATGGTATTTTTTTCCTCTTGAACGAATTAATTATTCATGTAATTCTTATTTATTTTGTTTGATTTTTTCATTTGCATTATCTAAAATCGCAATAAAGAAATTATAAAAGAAAAAAAATATATATTACTTTTGTTTTTCTTCGCATGACCATTGTATTTTTAGTTTCTTATAGTGAATTAAACTCAAAAGTGAAGTGGAATCTGAGGTGAGGTCATACATGTAATTCAGCTGAAGGAAAAGGGGTTTGACAGACAGGAACCTCTTTTAGTCTAATCAATATCAAGTTACTAGTCCATAGTTACTAAGCTTTATAATACTAAAAAGCGTATGCAGAGAACAGCCTCACCCATTCAATTCTCTGACCCTAGAAGTTAGAACGTTATTGGGTGAGCTGCCCCTTAAATGCGCTGAACTCCACACCTTCTCTATCTTTCTCGCCATCTCTGGCTCCCTCTTTGTCTCTCTCTCTGTCTCTCTCTCTGTCTCTCTCTCCTTCTTTCTCTCTCTCTCTCTCTCTTCTCTCTCTCTGTCTCTCTCTCTCTTTCTCTCTCTCTCTCTCTCTCTCTCTCTCTCTCTCTCTCTCTCTCTCTCTCTCTCTCTCTTTCTTTCTCTCTCTCCACACCCCTCTCTTTCACACACACACACAATACACACTCTTTCCACAATTCCCATACCTAATCCAGCTCCGGATTTCCAGCACGCACAAAAAACAAAAAAAAATAAGAAAACGAAAAAGTAACGACAAAACTACAGCTCTTAAACTAACTTGAGTAGACCAATAAGTAGGCCTATCATTTTAAGGACTTTTGGGTTCCCCCATACAGGTGTGAGTAATAGGACGATAAAGACTGGGCGAAACAGTTGAAGATGAATTTTATAAAACTCACCATAAAGCAATCTTGAGTTAAAATCCTGAAAACAGATTTCGATGTATGTAGGATTATATTTACACCGTGTGCTGTGTTGTCCGGTCGCAATTTGTGGAGCGTCATGTTTATTTTCAAGGAAACGCTTTGCGTCTGACAGAGTGAGTAGCTAGTTTCACAAAATACAATAGCCAATTGTGATAGTAGACGCGAGAAAGAGCGTGTCAACTCAACAAAAAAAGGCGATATTTAAACAGTTTACTGGCTTCAGCGATATTAATAAAGAGCAGCCCCACACAGTGCATAGACAATGACTTTGAAATATAAGTATTCTATAAATAGTAAACCACTGCGCTTAAATGCTACCTTGCACTTTCGGACTATGATTATTCCCTAAGCCTCTGGGAAACATTGTTTTTGAAGAAAGAGATGAATTGGTTGAAGGCGAGAAAAACGGCTTCCTACAAACAAATCATGGCATGTATGTAATACATGTACTCCTCTATCACGTGGGTGGGACGGGGAGACCATCAGACCAGCTCCAGCAGTTTTTGACCTCCTGAAAGGTAAACCAGAACACCACAGGTCCAGCCAATTAGACACCTCTAATACTCCCCCCCCAAAAAAAAAACAAAAAAACAAAAACAAAAACAAAAAAACAACAACAAAAAAACACAAAAAAAACAAACAACAACAAACAAAAAAACAAAACAAACAACAACAAAAAAGAACATACACAACAACAAACAAACAAAAACAAAATAACAAAAAATTTCTTCCCTCGGTCTCCTCTTGGCTTTCCCTCAGTCTCTTTTGTTCTCTATGAGAATCCTCTCTCTGGGTTTAACGTCTCCTTTTGATGCCCCTTGTAAACTTTAATAAGAAACTCTTCTGTGACGAAGTTCATGTATTCACCCCATACAAGATGACAGCCTCCATAATTGTAAACATTGGCCGTATGCCGAAATACCCAAGAGTAACTACAGATCGGGTGTGTCATGTATTGTTTGTCCTCCAACAACGTGCAAATATATGCCGAACTGCAGGAATACATTATTTTCACAAAGAATGCACTGACAATCAAGCAAATAACGTGAGACGGAAACAAAGTCAAACCTTGCTCCCATCACCATTGACATTGACACAACTGAGCCGTCAATATTCCTCATCATCAGAGACAACACATCAACAATCTTTGAATTCAGTGGCTCAGGAACGCTTAGGCCATGTGATGCAGATGTATGAAGACTTTGTTGGATTAACTGAAGTAAAAGAGGCCCAAAACAAAGTGGTGTCTGTAAGTTTGTCCACACGCACTATAGGCCTAGAATCTATAAATCTAGATCCAGTGTTTCTGTCTCTTACAGTAGAGATCTTTGGTTTTTTTTCCTTCAAAATTTTTCGATACACACTAGATGTGATGTGCGAAATTTCGCCAGACACACTATTTTTAAAGTGTTTTTGTTCTTGTAAATCAAATTCTTTGGTCTCACTGTCGAATAAAGCTGAGCTCTCTCCTTAAAAAAAAGATTATTTACTGATTTAAGTAAAATAATCGCAATATGCAGCGTTCATACCCATTATTTAGACAGAAAAACTGTAATGTAAAGTGCTTTTAGCAAAATTTAGATATTAAAAATATCTATAGTGTGTATACTCAGACCAGCTGCTGTCTGTCTAGTAATTATTAGATCAAATGTTTCAGTGAGATTAATCACTGCATGCTATCAATTAAGAAAATAGTTTGACATTCAATATTTATAAATGAGCTTCTGAGGAATGGTCTCTGCTAAGGGGACAGGTTTCAAATCTGAATATGATATTTGTAAAGTGATTACTTTATTTGGCAAAGAGCGAAAAGGAAAATGACAACCTACCTCACAAATGCAGACTCTTGGTTTCAGGACACTGTCAAATGCATGGGACCAACTGATCTAAAGTTTCTAGTTTATTAGGCTGTTGCTGGTACAACTAGACGGAGAGAGCTTTGAACAGTCACACTTCTTAAGTTACCTTAGATCTCAGCTTCTTTAGGTAGTTTAATTTTTGCCAAAATAATTATAATTTTTATATAAACCAATTGAAAGGTGTCACTTTAAAATCACTCTTTAAAACAAGGACGGATGAGGAGGATACATTTTAATGTGCACAGCAATTGAGGCAATTTCGTTAAGGAACTTTATGTTTCTGGTCATAGTTGTTACTCTAATTATGGAAGAGCAAAAAAGCTAGACAGTATTGATTCTACCATTGTTCCTAACCCTGTTCAGAAATAAACCAAAAATATTTGTGACCTATAGTGGAAACCTCATAAAACGAAGTCTGACAAAATCAGATTCATAATTCGAAAATTTTCTGGTTTGATTCACTTAATTAAAAGCTGAACACTACCAACAGGCATTACAAAAAGTACTGTGTCTCATGCAGAATTCAATGCATATTGCTGCCTAAGACATGTCTAAAAGAAATGGGGTTGGGGGAGGTTGCTATAGGGAGAAAATAATGGGAAACAGCGCAGTTTTTAAATAAGTTACCGGTAAGTAATCTCCTTCTGTAATTCGATTCCTCTTAATTAAAAGTTTAGATCAAATTCAAAGCAATTCGAATTATGAGGTTTTACTCTATATTGTAGGCGCTGATTCTCTTTTCTTACTTCTATAATACAAATGTGGGGTAAATAACAATTTTAGGCAGTCCATAAAAGGTTTATATCTTTTAAGCAGAATGTGTCAGTACCACATGAGCAGGTACATTGTAATAAGTTAGAGCAGGACAACCAACCTTTCCCTCCCAAACCTACATCACTTCTATAGATTAATACAATTTTCCAATCAATAATTCGATTTTCAAGTACATATAAGAGAATTTATCTACACTGAGTGATTATTAAAATTATCAATTGCAGTCCTAAACTTAAACTCCAATTTAATCGCATCATTCAGTGCTAGATTGATTTGCCAGCTTATGGTACATGTACCATATTATTCTTTCACTCATTTTAGTAACTTTTTCTTTTCAAGAGTTACAGTTCTCTATAGAGAGAGCAGAGCCCCCTCTTTCTCTCTCTGGCTTTAACGTCTCCTCGGTCTCCCTAAACGGAGAGAAATGTGCATTTCGGATTTATTGAATATTTGAACTGTATTTACTATATATATATATATATATATATGCAGATTTCTAATCTCTTAACCTGTGTTCTTAACTTAGAAAAAAATTAACACATACATTTCAGAAGGAAAAAAAACAAGTAAACCCAAGCATACTTTATTTATTGTGAATCTGAATAAAAATAATACGAATTAATACAATCAACCTATCCCAGCACTGTTGTAATTACTAATTTCATGAATATTGTAAATTTTGTAGCAATACTTGCCTTAAAACAATATTCTTTCTCTGTTTTTTTTTTTTTTAATGCAATGTTCATAAGCTGCTTCTATTCTTTGGACAATTTCAGGCTGAGCAAAAATTTCTC
Source organism: Elysia chlorotica (assembly GCA_003991915.1). Lineage (NCBI taxonomy): Eukaryota > Metazoa > Mollusca > Gastropoda > Plakobranchidae > Elysia > Elysia chlorotica. The sequence continues at coordinate 110,215 of RQTK01000612.1, read as the reverse complement.
CAAGTCCAGGAGGACCGGCGAGTTATGCAGGCCGAACTGCTGTCTGTTCAAGCGGACGTGAGGGCGGTCGGAGCAGAGCTGGAGAAGACAAGCAGGACAGACTCAAGATACATTGACCTGGTCAAGAGAGAACATGAGGCCTTGCTGGTAGAGAAAGATATGGTGACCAAGATTAAGGCCTTAGACAAGGCTGAGAGAGATTTTTTTGCACTGCTTAGTGCAGCGCTGAGAGAAAGTCATGAGAAAGAGCGTTCGAGGGCAGAGAGGACTAAGTACTGGTCGATCACTGGCTCCATCATTGGTGCCATCATCGGAATCATTGGCTCTACTGTCAACAACATGAGAAGGATGAAAGAGCTACGAGCTATTGTCACAGAGTCTGGGGAGAACACAGCCGAGTACAAAGATCTGGTGACAAGGACTTTGCAGTCAGTGGATGACCAAAAGTCTAAAGTGGAAGACTTCTTTAATTCTCTTAGTATTTCTCAATCTCAGGAATTACAGAAACTTTCAGGTACAGACCAGCCACTGTTATTAACTGCAGATGTTTTCCTTAACAAAGAGGATTTAACAAAAAGCACTGAAACTATTATTGAGACACTTGAAAAGCAATCAAATCATTTTTCAAGCCAGCTTCAAGAAATTTTAAAGATTGCTGGGGTTAGTCATGCACAGGAAGGCAGTAGTCATGTGATTTACGCTGGTCCAGAAGTGGAGAGTTTACTCGCGAAAACTGAAGAAAATTTGCAAAACAAAATGAATAAAAATGTCATGATTACTTCTGTAGTGGTGAGCAGTGTTGTAACTTTAGGAGTTGGACTTCTAGCTTTTATATTCAGAGGAGGTTCATGAAATAAAGGGTTGTCTCTGCTTTGATAACTAGTTGTTGCAAGTGTTGGCAAAAGAGTTTGATGAAAGGACTCACAAAATTGACACATTTTAAGTATATGTACATTGTGTAATCCATTAAGTAAAATGTTCTTTAGGGAATAGTTTTTGCTAATATATTGGTGTGGTTATGGCTTGTTTTTTTTTATGTGCCGTTGGAATTTATAGTTTTCTCTTGAACAGTTGAAGGGAAAACCTGAGAAGTGTAATGTGTGAATGCTTTTTTTTTTACTATTACGATTTTCTAATGATGGTTTGTTTTCCAACTCTGTTTTCATTGCTATGCAGACCCAAGCACTAGGCCTTTGACTTGAGTGCAAGAGACTTTGATTGATTTTGAAATAACTTTCATTCCATACCTTAATTGGAAGTGGAAAGATTGTTTTTTTAATTTTGATTTAAAATACTTAAAATAGGATTTTTTTCTTTGAAATGTGTATTCCTTGCTTGTATTTGTACTTGTATTCCTCAAATATCCATTTTTGTTATTTATAAGCTGGGGGTTCACAGAGACCACAGGATGTACAGGAAAAGGTATAAAACATGATATACAATTTTGGTGAAGAAATACGCTAAGCTAAAATGTACAATTGAGACCACTATTTGAAATCAAGGTGCAGGATCGGGGAATATTTGTGCCATCTGTAGTTTTAAGTTTTTAATTTATTATTATTCCCTGATTTTTGTTTTTGTTTGTGATATTGCAAAAATATTCATCATGTGTACTCAAAGGGTCCATGTGCCTTGTTTTATTTTATCTTTGCTTGAAATGTCAACATGCTTTTGATCGCATTTTTTAGGAGACAAGGTTTATCAAATTATGTACAGAATACATGAAATGACCACCTGGTAAATCTGGAATGATAGATCCACTAACATATTGTTCTGGATGAGCAAAATATTTGGAAGTTCATTACAATTTTGATCCAAGATGAAGAAATCCATTTGATCGATGTTAAAAACCATTCATGTGATACTTTGTGTAATATTTATATATTGTCTTTTTTGATAAAATGTATAAATTTAGTTTATTTTCTCTATCTAAAACATTTTTTTTGTTTGTTTATAGAATTTGATATATAAATATTTAGAATTGCTACTGTATACTTTACATTATGTGCACACAATTGAATGCATGTCAGGTGATTTCATTTCTAGATATTTCAATTTTCATGTTATTTTGAAGTCAAAGAAATACATGTGATCTAGTAAAGTAGTATTTTTTGTGTGTGTGTCCTTTGTTTAAAATTATTCCTGAAAGAGTAAGAGTATTCACATATTTTTTGTAGTTTGCTAAAATATAAAACATTAAAAATTTGCAGCTTTAAATTTGAAATTGAGGGGGAAATCTTAAAAAGAAAGTAAGGATATGTTCACTTAGTAAAGTAGAAGTCATCACTTAAAATGTTATGACATTTTGTATACCTTTATGATTGAAAAAAAAAATACATTGCACTTTTTTTTTGTTCACTACATTTTACATTTATTGAATCAGATAATGTTAGTTATTGAAATGTAAATGAACACACCTTGTGGCAGGGCTTGATATTGTAGACAACTATCCCAGCAGCTAGACTATTAAGTTTAAAATTGTACGAGGATTCCAAATTCGAATTTGATGTCTTCTTCCCTAGTAGGAGAAGTTGGACATTTTTGTAGTTTATTCCTCTGGTGCTATTATGACAAAAACATTTCTGGACCCCTTGTATTAACCCAGCACGGAATGAGTAGCTGAGCTACTGAGGCTCCTAACCTTTCAAACCTATTCCTTGTGTGCATACTATTTTGGGAAATTATAAAACTTGAAATCTTTGATATTGATTACTTTAAACGGAAGGTGCGCAGGTGGATGTAAAGATGTGCTGGTACAAGAGCATATCATGTGTACAGCGTGATGGGACAAGGTTAAGTCACAATGGTGGGGAAAGCAATGGCAACCTACCAAACAAATGCCATTTGTTTAGAACAATTAGCCCCTAACTCTTGGTTGCCCAATGCTCTGTCAAAGGGTATGAGACAAAACTTTATTTTTACATGTTGTATCCAATCAAGTCCAGAGGGGAAGGGGGGTATGTGTGTTGATATTGGTCTCAGAAAAAGGATCAAATGTTTTGTTACAAAAGCAGAGGTCAAGTAATAAGTGGAATAAAGTTTAAACAAGTTCCTAAAGTGTACTGGAAGTCATAGACATTGCAATCATCTAAAAAATAAACCAACAATATTTAGTATTCAGACTTTTTTTTGTAGTGCAGACCAAGTAAATTGAAACATACAGTGCAGAAGGCATTATATAATAATGAAAAAAAAAATCATTCAGCAATCTTGACGTTGTGTCTAGGTCAAGAGCTGCCACCACGTGGTAGTATTTTGTCTCATCTGCTGTAATTCCACGCAGTGCGAATTGGGTCTCTGTTTGGGCGAACCATGCCGATGGGCAAGTGGGTTTAAGTGCTACAGTTTCAATAGACATACTGTGTCGATAGATGTGGTAGCGTGTGATTCGGATCTAGATATAGACCTATTTTAAATCACGTCGGGGTCACCAATGTAGCACTTAACAAGCAGTTGACGAAGTCAAGTGATAAGCTTAGATCTAGACATTTATGTTTTATTTCAACTCCATAACATGACAACAAAAAGACAGGAAGTCTTGGTGTGACGTAAAACGCAAAAGCAATGAATGAACAGAACAATTTGGTTCGAGAGTCCGCCACACACCTCCCCCCAGCACAGACATCTCACTGAGTTACTGGAAGCGCACGGGCAGTCTCACTTGTCGCCCTTTGCGTGACGTAAGCTGTCTGTGGTGAGTTTGAGCCGTAGGTTGTCATCGAGTGTCGTCCGTCTCAGTGGTAGAGGGCGGCCTCGGCAACGCTGGAGGACGTCCACGCCGCGCTGGTTGTTGCAGCTGGACTGGTTTGGTTGGGTCCACTTGCGCTGGTTTGAGGCGGTCTATTGAGATCCGTTCTGCGCGACCGCCCATGTCAACAAGGGCCGCTGTATGGTATATAATAATGAAAAAAAAAATCATTTTGATCTCTGTAACCTATAACTAATAATAAACTTATTATTATAAAGTAACATTTATCATCTTTAGAAAAATCTTCAATAAAAACACCCTGAGTTAATATTTTCTTTGACAAAATTTGAAAACAGCACAATGTCCAATTGAATTTTTAGCCTGTGTGTAATATTATCACTAAACAGAGAAAAGTGTTTCTCTTTATTTTGCTTATTAAATGCATTTTTGTTTAGTCTCTCGACGATTAGTCCAGCCTCAGTAGCTGACAGTTTTTTTTACTGTGCATTCCACCCAGTATAAATGAAAATGATTAACTCCATGATTAACATCAACAAGTTAAATCTATTAGTTACTTCAGGTGTGCTAATTTTTAAAATCAATTGAAAACAAAAGTCACAATAGCAATTGAAGAAAAAATAAAATACAACAGAGTTAAAATTCAAGCACTTTTTATTCAACAATTATGTGGCCAGTGAAGAAAAATGTTATCGGTAACCGTGTTTGATGATACAATCTTACAAAACAATGAAGTCTATATTTACAAATTCACAAAAATATCTTTTAAAAAAAGGGACAAGTAAAATTGGAAACCATACTTCTGCAAAAACATAAATGTTTCCTTAAAATGTATAGTGAGCCTAACTCCCTAACTCCTTTCTCTCCCACCCCCCCACCCCCAACAAAACAATTTTTCCAGTGAGATAATGATGCATCATCTTATTATTTACAACTGGTAGTCTAGTTATGGGCTGACACATAGGGCAAGTTTTAATCTTTTAACTATGGGGCATGAACAGAATTTCAAAAAGATAACTCAAGAAGAGTCCAGCATTTATCAACACAGCAGAAGGGGAAAAATCAATAGATTTTGCTGAAACAGCAGCAGTGGAAGTGTAGAGGACAAAAACAGCTTGTTACAAGCATTGTTTCAAAACCAATTTGGAGTCTTCAGTGATAAAAGCAGTGAGTTGATTATAAACTCAATAAAAAACTTGATCTATGAAACCTCTATCACCTGTTAAACTGAGTTTTTGTTTGAGTAAGTTTCTTTAAGAATAATGACAGGAACTTATTTTCTTATCCTACACAATCAACTAAAAGATGGAAACGGCAGATGGCAGTCCAAAGATGGTATATGGTATGCACAGTGAATTTTTTACACAATCAAAGTGGACATATATGACTTGGAAACAATATGACTTTCAGTTTGTAATGGTTGGACAGCTCCTCTCTTGATAGGAACTTCCAATGCCTCTCAAAATCCAACATCATTGATATTTGCTCAGTCGAAAATCCACAGCATGTTTAGACCTGACATGCCCAGATTGACGCGTCTGATGGAGAGATAAAAAGGTGATGCAAAAATCTCAGAAGTGACAAAAATACACATAGTTCTACAAAGATATGTATACAAAAAGACTTCACTTAATTACCAGTAACTAAAAAAGAGTTAAAATGTATGACTTCTGTCTGAAAACCCCCAAGCTAAAATCTTTTTTTTTCTCTCCTATGGACAACTAAGTGTTTCTGTAAGTAATCTGTTTGTCAATAACTTTAAAAAAAAGTTTTATATGAAAAAAATAATAAAACAAATCAATATTCATATAAAAAAATCACAATAATTATAACTAATTTCATATGATTTATAAAATTTAACTACCAAGATTAAATTCAGCCCCAGCTTCTCAGCATATTAACTGACATGTAATCTATTATTCAGAATTGCTGGCAACTTCTAAGATATAAAACAAAAGATGTGAATAGGAAATTATTAAAACTGATGGCCTCTTCAATTTTCTTGAATATAGGCCCTTACCCAAGCATTCCGCTCTCTTTGACTTTGATGTGATAGAGGAACAACAAAATTGCCTGAAACATATTGTTTCTTCCCTGTGGAGGATCAAAATAAGTTGTATAAAAAATTATTTTTCTTTTCCAAAAACCATGCACAGATAAATATTGACGAAATTTTGATAATGTCTTAGACCTGCCAACCTAAATTTTGTCTCAGAGTAATATCAACTGCCACTTAGAATAATATTTGGAACTTTGTATGAATAAAATGCCAGAAACATGGAACCGCAGTGTGAGACTCCTTCAAAAAATTGAATTGTATTATCTTGATGGTTATAACTAGGGATGATCATGTCTCCAAGTCCAAAAAGGTTTGCAGGAGTTCTGTAGATATTGATAATGAATTTATTAAAATTAAATAAAGGGACATTTAGAGTGAATTGCAATTTAAAAAAGTTAATGGGCGAAAAATTTTGAGACAGTTTTTAAACATAGACAGCTTTAATGCAATAAAAATCTTGGGTTATCTTAATACCTTAGAGATACATAAGAAAGAACACTTACAAACCCTGTTATTTTTTTTATGATATTTGTCATTGAGAGCCAAAGATAAATACACTTGACTATAGAGCTAAGACTCGGAGAAAATATAGATTTGTAATTAAAATTTAACAGTACACTAAGTAAGGGATTTAGGCCTCTGTAACCGAGCTGAGTAGAAAATCTAGATCTAGATTTGATATAAGATGATTTGGAAAGACTTCGGTATGGGCACTGAGGTTTCTGTGTTTAACCTTCACCGCCACTCGTTATTTGTATTACCATAAGCCATTCGTGGGTGAATATCACCTGGTGATCTTAAAAGAGAATAAAAAAAGCAAGATCACCGATGCTGTTGTTTCTTTTTTAACAGTAAACCACTCGTGGGTGTTTACCCAAGGTTGACGGTGAAGGTTAAAGTAAAAATAGAAAGTGTTATAAAAGAATAAAACAAAGGTGTTATCAAATTTTCCCCACATGACAAACTTCAAGACGTCCTATGATTTGGCAAAACTTTAAAAAATCTTATGAAATTAGAATGGAAGGAAAGTAATGGTCTTAAATTTTTTTTTTACCTGAGATAGGTTGTAGATTTTATTTCCAATCACAACTTGGAAATGTGGAGGGTTGATGTTGCTTTGGTATATTACGATGTTTTCATTTTGTTCCAAATCTGCAGTGAGAGAAGAATAGTAAATAAAAACGGATAAGGGCTCCAACTCAGTTCTGGTTTTTATCACCAACCTCACAAGAATGCAAGTTGTTTCTGCTTTATTATACGGTAATAGGTTCAATATGTGGATCCTCATTAGGTAAACATTGTAACATTAACCATAAAAGTTTCAAGGAACTGAAATATTTTGTTGTAAATAATTCTTAGAGCCATGATTCTTGGAAATGGGACTAACGATAAAAAAATACTTTTGGTTTTCTCTTCCTCTAACTTCTAAGTCACCAAATTTACCTCAGCATAATGTACAAGTCTTAGTAAAAGATGCCCAGATATGTAAGTCTGTTTTCACCTAACTGAATCTTTTGTCATGAGACTTCCTTTCTTCATATTTTTTTGCTTCTCAGTTTATTGAAAATAGCAGTTAACTTGATGTTTTACATTATTATTATTATTATTATTATTATTATTATTATCATCATCATTATTATCATTAAATCTTACTGGGTTTCTCAGGTGTCTTCAGGAAGTGCTGAGCTGAGAACGATGTACCATAGGGGTATTTGGGCTCGGCTGGCAGACGAGAGTCCATGTAACAACAAAACATGTGCATCACCAGCTGTAAGCATGGGTGAAAAATAGAGAAAAATCCAGGAGATTTTAATTTTTTTACAGTACACTAATTGGTTTTGTATTTAGTGAAAATAAGAATACTTATGATCCAGGGATGCCACCAATGAAATACAAAAAAGCCTGAAAATTTTCGATCACTCACCAAATTAAGTTTTACACCGATGATCACATTCCCAAGTTTGTGAAAACTGACTAGTTGCTCTGGTGTATTGTACAAACTAACCCCCATTGGTATTTATTTGTTTCCTTTCTATAGACATTTGAGATGATATTACCAGCATTGACTAAACCTAATATTATATTTTATCCCCCATAAGACCATGTTATTTCAACACCAGATCAATACATATTAAATTATTATAATCGTCTGGGACGGAATCCATAAATGAAGACCATCCATCTGGATTAGCTGTTTTAAAATATGGTCTACAGATCACACCTACAGCAACAAAGACACAGATTACTGAAGTAGGGTGCTCAAGACTGAGTGGTAGATTATTTTTTAGCCTGTAAAAGGAGACCAAAATTGTGCCAAGTGCCATCTAAATGTAATCTGTAATCTAGCTAGAGCTAGAAATCTAGATCTAAACGGTCTGATAGTTAATTGATTCTATACTTTGGTAGGCTACTGAGAAAGTGGGATCTGAGGTAATTTAGTTCCAGATCACTATGAAAGAATTCAATGCCTAGCTATTCAGATCTTAAAAAGTAGATCTATACAATCTATTAATCAATTATGTATATAGAACTATGTGATTTTGTTTGTTTTTTGTACTCAATCTACATTCTAGGTTTAGATGTTTAGATCTAATGCTGCAGTGTACATTCTATGTCCCAAACAAGTTCGTTTTTTTGTTCTGATCTAGTGTCTGTTTTAACAAACCACTAAAATCAAAGTGCTGACTACATCTTTGTGTGTGTGTGAGAGAGAGAGAGAGAGAGAGAGAGAGAGAGAGAGAGAGAGAGAGAGAGAGAGAGACGAGCGACCACTTTCACTCCCCACTTCCCTTTCACTTTCAGTTTCTGCCTTTCTGGGAAATGATTAATTCCGAGAAAACTGGAAGTTTGCTACTCTAAATCCTCAGTCATCAGCCCCCGTCCCCTCTTGCTTTCCATATGGTTTTTCCTTATACTCAGAGAAAGCATGCACTGCATAGAATGGTAATTAATCTATGCCGATTTATCCAATGACTGGTTATCTTTTCTACAGAACAATTTATAAAGGCGATGTAGATCTAATTAACATAGGCCTACTTCTAGTCGCAGGGCACGAAAATTACGTCGCTGCTCAAGTGAACGGCCCATTCCTAGAAACAAATGCGAGTTGGGAAGCATTGTCCAAGCCTAACATCCATTTCCCATAAGTCCTTTTCAGCTGGCAGCACGTTAAAATGTCTTAAATGGGACCCTGTGAGAGACATTTTCACGCCAGTCAGCATTCGGATACTGACTTAGAGGACAAAGATTCATAACCGTGCGGTATTGCTAAAAAGAACCAAACTATCAATAGAACTTTTAGATCTAGCTGCACGGGTGGATTAATGATTTAAGAGTACCGGTTGTTCAGTGGCATAGACTAAAAAGAGCCTGAATTTTTTTTCTCGGAGAAGAAAAAAGTAAGTTGCGAAAAAAAAAAAAACACGTCTCCTTCAAAAACAATCGGAATGTCGGAAAAAGGCGAATTTGCGGAACAAATCGGAATGATTCTTAACCAGAATGGATGGCAGGTCTGTGGCTATCGGTAAGGACACATTCGGAAGTAGCGTTTATTAGAGAAGTAGTAAGAATAAAGCAAAGAGCCGGACGTTCACCGAGACGCGGCCTGTGAGCGGGAGTGTTGGCGACCAAAAACCGGAGATCTGAAAGGCTTGCTGAGACTGAAAACCGGAAAAAATCCGGAGACCGAAAAAAGCCTGATTTCCGGCTAAAGCCGGAAAAGTGGCATCCCTGACATGTTTCAGTGATTGATAGCTAGATAGATACACTTATTGCATAACTATATTCCGTCATTTGCAATATATATTTTTATCCACTTTTAGGGTCTGGGAGACAAGGGAGTGGCATACTGTTGGGGAAAAAAACAACACTGGTGACCTTGCTTTTTTTTTTCTCTTTATAAGTCAACAGGTGATTTTCACCCACGAATGGTTTATATTAATACAAATAACGAGTAAAGGTGAAGGTTAAAAACAAAGAGTTTGATACAACAACAAAAATGGTCTTACACTATACAAAGTTGTGAAAATTATGTTTTTAATATGTCATAACTTACAAGTGCATCTGTTGCAGTTGTGAAGCCAAGCAGATCTACCTCACCAGTAGCCCCTAGAAAAAAAAATGTTATAATTATAAATAAATAACAGTACAAATCTCAACAACAACAAAAGTAACAAACAAAAAAAATACTTGATCATTGTTAAGGTTTTATATCAAACATGATATTTATAGAAAATTATTTAATGTTACTGTATTGAAATCAATTGGTATGGAGCTAAAAAAAAAAAAAAGACATTACAAACAGAACCTTTAGAAGAGTACACCCTCCTCACACATGGCAGATGATATTGTTATAAACTTTCCTAATGGTGTATTGCAATACTATGTTGACATTGATTATTAAAATAAACAGGTCAAAGTAGAAGTATCTTAATCTTAATGTAAATCTAAAAATAGTATGCACAAACATGAAGAGCAATTACACAAACAACAATGCTGTGTATTCAGTTGATGACTTAGAGCTAGACCTACTTCTTATTCTATTTTGATCTCTCTACTTTTTTGTAACAATTAAAAAACTTCATAAAGAGTTAAAATAAGATCCATATATCTCAATTTCTTGATAGAAGATTAGTATTTGCATCATTCCATTTGTGAATTAAAATACCTGCGACCATTGATTTTTTACTAAAATAAAAAGTCAAAGACTAATTAAACCAATTTTATTGTTCAAATAAATATTATAACTTTGCAAATTTATCTACTATATCACTGAACAACAATGGCTTTATGTGGAAAAAAAAATTAGAAAAAAGTAAGGTGTTATCCTTGATACAATGTGACAAAAAGCTAATGGTTAACTTACTTGCGTCCTCCGCCTCTTCCTCCTCGTCCTCCACCACCGCCGCCACCACCACTACCACCTCCTCCATGCCCACCCCTTCTGCCACCTCCACCATAGCCTCCGCTTCCACCTCCGCCATATCTGCCTCCACCATAACCAGCTCCGCCGCTGCCTCCTCGGGGGTTAAGCATCATCAACTGGTTCTGGATGGTTTGATTCAGCTGGGCCTGCATCATCATCATCTCAGCTGCCATATCTGTAGATGAGCAGAAAAGGCAAAAAAAAAAAAAAAATGATGAATCAAAGTTTTTCAAACATGCCTGACTGTGCAGTTTGGTAAATTAAAAATTCTTTTTCTTCATTAAAAAAATGGCTAGATTTTTTAAGGAAAATACAAAACTGCAAGTGTCATTCTTTAGTAATAAATATAATTCTTAAACTGCCCTCAACAAATTGGAAGGAAAAATTGATATATCATTTTTTTTGCTGAATTTTTCTTTTTTGCCCTTACAATAGTTACAATCCACGTATTATTTGTTATGATCACTTGACAAAACTGAAACAATAAATATGTCATATTTTTCATTTGAAAATCTGACAGGTCAAATGCATCAATCAATCAAATATCACAGCTCTTGTGCTTTTCAATGCATATATCACAATAAAAAGATACACTGTGGGTTGTATAGAGGTTTCTTCTTTAAGCCTTTAAATCCTACCTCCCGCACCTCCATATCCTGCTCGGCCACCAAGGGGTGGGGGGTACATGCCACCCCCGCCACCATAACTGCCTCCGGCAAGACGTCCACCCCTTCTGTCATTGAACCGAGATTCTCCTCCCCAGCCACCCACTGGCCCTCGCTTGTTTGGTGGCTCACCACGACCACGTTTGGCTTGCAGGAGCTCCCGCCTCCTGCCGTCCAGCATACGTTGCTGCTGGTGCAAAGTGCGTTTCAAAACGCGGGAAGTTTGAGCTTTGTCATCTTTGCGCTGCTCGGTCCGATCAGCCACTTCTGTTGGGGCTGTCTCAAGGTCAGCAAGAGCAGTGACTGACTTCTCCAGCTCTGCTTTGGTCTCTGAAATATTGGAATAACATTTTTTTAATGATATTTTGAGATAAAATTCATCCACCAAAGGTACATTCCTAATAGCAACGTCTTTTCGAAGTCAGTTATAATATTCTTTGTGACCTAAGGCATGCATGGCAAAATATTTTTTTGTGATTTGAAAATCTTACAGCAAGCATTTCCTCCCAATATACCACACTGATGCCAAGTCATCAAGCAACTTTCAGTTTTCTTTCTTCATTGTAATTTATACCCCACTTATAGGACATCATCCTTTTTTATATAATCCAAATAAAAAATTTCAACACTTGGATGGGTTGAATATTAGAAATTACTGGCCAAAACATCCGTCACAATGTATCTATTTAAGCTCACCATTCTCAGTCTCGCTAGGTTCCTTGTTCTGAAGAGCAAGAATGTGAACATCATTGATAATCATTGTAAGGTAGGCTTTCATGAAGATCAACACATCAGTTTTAGAGTGCGCCTCTACCAAACCAACACTGGGGGAAAGAAAAGTATACATTCTCATTGGAATTGAAGGAATTTAAGAAAATAGTATGAATAAATGCGCTCGCTAAATTTCTTTTTTCTTGGTCTGCAAGAACCGACACATTTAGTAAAAAAAAATATCTTTGACTTAAAAAGTAAGATCTAAAATATATACAATGTTGGACATTGTCTCTAAAAATAATTTGATTACATAACTTGTGATACCAAATCAGAGTGCCTTGTTTGTTCTTTTTGATTCTTCTTCTTAAAATACTGTGCAATTTGCTTTTCCAAATTAGGAAAAGAAACAAGTGTTTTTACAAAACTTAAAAGTAAATTAAGAAGTTTAGTAAAATTATACAGCCAGAGAAAAGCAATCTATGAACATTAATTCTGTTGAATTTAGTCTGGATCCAGACAGAAGTGTTAAACATTCAGGTTGATTCATTCCATGTTCCCTATACCTTACAGCTTCTCTGGCAGGTAATAGCTCTCCTTCCTATGATAAATTTCTTGCTCAATGCTGGCTTTGAAATTCAACAACCTTATATTTTCACATTCTCATTATATCTCCTATCTAGGCAATGTCAGACCAAAACACAGACAGATTGACGACAATGGTACTAATAAAAACAATCCCAAACTTTATTCAAATTCTATTTTCATTTATGTGTACAAGACAATAGTCAAGCGTTAAGACATATCTACTGGTCAAAATGTTCATGGAATTATAGCCTTTGAGCCACCAAAAGCCAGAATATCACAAGAAATTACCCTTCAACTTATAAATCTGTAAACTTTGGCCATGGTATACTTTTTATCTACTTTACGGAGCTTTGGCCAATTCCTCTTACCTTCAAGTTGCACTGAAAATAAGAATGTCAGAACTTAAATAAAAAGCATTAAAAGGAAAGAGATAAATGGAAAGCGTAGGAACAGTGATCAAGACCACTTATGACTCATAAACAGTTACAGCAGTCGCTAAAGCATTAAAAATGCCAATGCACATGCAACTTTTCCATACTTTATTCAGTTGTGGCAGAGTCACAGGTTTCTTACAAACCCAGTTTGCATTTAGAAGCAAACAAAATCATTTTAACACACAAGTCTGCTGGAGAGCAAGCCCCATTAAGTTGACTGCTCCAGACCTTACTCACCGCAAATTGTCATGCGTTTCTACTTCAGTGCTCTGTGAGAGCGGAAAGAGAACACGAAGGATCTCTTTGCTTGTGTTTTCAGACAAATATCGAACCCACAGGCTTCTGCGTTTTTGGTTTCCTGTAAAGAAGATATGTATGGCTCATAAAATTATTTCAGAGGTCTTCATCAGATAATATTTACATATCATCCAAGACCAATCATCTACTATTGCCTGTAAGGCAAAGGCAATCAATGTGAATGCTTAGGATCAAAATCAAATTGTTGATATTAGAGATGTTTAGAAATCAGATACCAGGTTCACCTGAAGTATCTCTAGTTGAAGGCAGATTTAAAATGCCAATGATCCATACAAAGCCTTGTGGGCATTATTTATTCTATGTGATACCTGGAAGAAGCAGGTCACAATCTGTTAAGCAAGGCAGAATGGAAGACAAGAGTGTTAAAACAACTTTAAAAAGAAAAACAATAACTTTTCAAATGGAAATTCATCCCCAACCTACCTCTTGAGGTTGCTGTATTTTTTATTTTCTCACATTTTGTGGCATCGAAGACAATCTTTGCTGGAAAAAAATGTAAGAATTCAGATCAGAAAAGATAAGTCTTCAATATACTAGTCAAGTAAGAGTGCAAAAGGTTAAAATCACTTACTTGTTTAAAAACAAGAGAGAAAGTTTTGTATAAGAAAACTACTAATTACCTTTTTAATGCACTAATCTGCAGTTAATTGTTTAAACCATTGAACCCGGGATTAGAGTCCACTCTAATTTCATCTTTTCCTACGGGATTAGACTCCACTCTAAGATCAATTTTGAGCGGTAGATCTAGGCTAGAAGATTAGCAGACACAACATATAGATTGGCCAGACATAACTTATATCTATTTCTATTCCAACTTCAAGTGTTAACTTTTTTTGTTTTATACATTATTTTCAAGTTATTCTTGATTTATTGACTCGAGAAAATCAGGGGTTTATCAGCCTTTTTTTTTATGTGAGCGCCCAAATCACCATTTTATGAAGGACTAGTCTGAATCCTAACACCCCCTCAACCCACACACATTTGGTATGGTCTGAAAGCTTGCGACTCTCATCTATGTAAATCAGATACCAGGTTCACCTGAAGTATCTCTAGTTGAAGGCAGATTTATGCCGAGGCCTCAAAGCGCTTAACAAGATTCTTTCATTCGTCCATACTAATTGTACATCAGATACACCTGTCACCAACACCCATACAAACACACACACACACTCAATATCCAAAAGCAAAATTTGACATATTACTTATCAAGATAATTTTTAAATAGGTATGTCTTGAGCTGTTTTTTTAATAATGCAACATTGCCTGCAGACCTTCTGTATAATGTGATGTTTTTTTAATAATGCAACATTGCCTGCAGACCTTCTGTATAATGTGATCGGCAATTACACTTTGTAATCTAGTCGCCGTATAGGATCTTCCTTCTGATCCATTATCCAAAGCACTGGTAAAATAATCTAGACTCAATCTAGTTTTGATCCAAAGTTCCATCTCAAATGTGCTGGTTGTTTGGATATAATGTGGTTCCTCAAAGACAAATCGCCTTAGTAGAACCAGGTTTATATACCAAGATCAGGATGCTAGTTTAGATTAGATCTATGTTTATTTCTTGGTTGCAAAAGTACACGGGAGCATGTTTCACAAAAAAGTTTCGGTCATGTGATTGAGAGAAAATGGTAGCAGTACCTCAAATATATGTATATTTATTGCGGAAAAACAGCGGTGCTGCCTGGCCGGTTGTATATTAATTTTTAGTTTTAAAAAAAAAAAACCTATCGGCGAATTTGGGTAGCAAAAATTTAATGAAAATAGCAAAGCATACGAGTTGGCAGCTTGGGGAGGTGCACTTTTACCCTTCCGAACATCTCAGACACTGAGATCTAAGAGAATGAATATGCTTCGAGAAAGAGAGCATGTCTCTAGGCCTATGACAAAATACGTTGTCAATACGGACTCGGATGAAATGTAACAGGTGTATAAAAAGGAAAAGTCTTGGGTCTCTTGATGAAACAGAGGCAGACATTGAAAAAAAAATCGGCTATCATGCTGCTATGCTGAATATCTTCACAGTTCGAAAAATCGAATCGGTACATTTCTTGAAGCCTGTTGTTTTCACCCTAGAAGTAAAATTTTTTTTCTTTTTGGTATTGCATCTGTGTTGATTGATACTTTTTTAGTAGGAGAAAAACAATTAGAAAGAGTGGACACCCTTTTTGATAAAATTGCTACAAAGTATGAGAGTACTGAATGATACTAGTTGAATGCTTTTATTACCAAGATTGTCCAAAAGAATGTCAATTGAACATTTAATAATAACCATGCAGTAATTGAGAGGGCACAACAATAATAAATACCAGATTCTTCAATTCGGTTGAAAGGTTCACCCTCTCCCTCTGTAGATTGACTGCGGCGAGTAATTTCTAGGGTGATATACTGGTGGTAAAATGGCATGCGAACGATTCTGCCCATGACAGCAGCGGCTTCATTGCAGGACACCATGCACAACTCTGCACATCTGAGGAGTTTCGAGAGTGTTAAGTAATAACCAACCAAATATTCATTGCCTTGATTTTATTTTTTTTTCATCCTCTGTTCATACAAACATCAATTTAACATTAATTGTAAGGAATTTCAGTGTCAGCACTCAGGTTTTTGTCATTATTTTCACTTTTGCATGTGTTATACAAGAATCCTCATAAATGTTTTTTTTTTATCTTATAGTCCACTAATGGAATAAATTATTTTTTAAAACGTCATGATACACAGAGATCAAGAGTTTTAATACTGGTACATTATATATTTTTATCAAATTGTCTGGCTTAATGCATAGGTGATTAACAAATTTTAATTTGCATATTTGGGTGTAATCTCAATTACTAAAATAATCTCTTTATAACTCAAACATTTGAAGCATGACACACACACACAAAAAACAAAAAAACCATTGGGTAGAACATCGGCTTCCAACGCAAAAGGTCCCGAGTTCGAATCCTGGCTTCGTTCCCTACTGGTTGGGTCGGTGTCAGTTTAATGTGACCGGCTGAGACAGGAGACATGGTATCCCCGCCCTGTCTCGTGTGTGACAGCACATAAAATTGTCAGACGTCCATCTTGGGGCCCATCCACAATATATCCTATATAGTGCTAATGTTGGACGTTAAACCAACCCAACAACACAAAATTTGAAATTAAATAATCTTACAAATATCTTAGTTTAGGTAACTAACATCAAGATCACATAATTATGTAATCACAAGCCAGTCAACTGAACTAGACTTAAGAACATACCCTGGGCCATTTTTGCGTTTTGGCACATAGTACCAAGCTTCTTGAGATATTTTTGTTGCAGCATCCAAGATACAATTCCTACAATCTTCCTGGTCAATAGGGAATATCCGTAAATGCCAGGCCCATCTTTCTGTTTTGGGAAGAGAAAAAATACTTTAAACTTCAGACAACATTGATTTGGGCAGTGAAAATTAGAAATACATCCATTTGCTCCTGGCTAGTACAGAGAGAGAGAGAGAAAGAGACAAAAAACAGAAAACATAAAACGTGACATAGACAAGGAGAGGGAAGGGCCTGTTTATAAAGAGAGAATTATCCATGAACACAACCAGTCTCACATAGAAGTGTAAACCAAAACCACTGATTGTGACACATCCCTACTTGTCTCTAGGGAACAGTAACACTAGACAAATGCTTGTGGGAAAACAAGGGATGGGGTAGAGAGTGCAGTACTGTACTACACTGCTCCCTTAAATGCATTTGTCAACGCATGAATGTGTATGTAATCAAAAATGTAGATTTGGAACATTATGACAACAGCAATAATTATAATTAACAAGAAATTGTTTGTGTATAATTGAAAAAGTAGCGACTTTAAATTAACCTTAAAGTAAGTATAAAAAAAGGGAATAAGGCTTACTGAGTTGAAATCATGGTTGGAATACTACCAATAAAACAGAAACATTAATAGATCTTTTAGACCCATTTCAACAACAAAAAGTAGTGATGCCAACTGGATCAATATTTTTTCACTGAACCTTTTCACCTAGAAAGCAACAAAACATATTGATCCAAGAAGCATAACCCCATGACAGACCTTTACTGAATTTTGACCTGCCTACTTTTTTTCTTTACTGCAACTCCATAAATTTACGGAAAATTGGTATCACTGAAAAAAGTATCATTCTATTCACCTCTCATCTCCTCTACCTCCCAATGAGGAGGGGAATGTGGGGCGTAACGGGGTATACTGATCTGGGTCTCTTTCAACTCCTGCTCTAGCTCCTCCTCAGTTTTGCCAACGTCCTCTGATTCAGATTTTCCAACTGCTCCGTCTTGACTTTCCTCCGCCTGGTTTCCAGGATTTTCCCCTGATACCCCCTCACCATTGTCGGCTGGGGTTTCCTCTTCCAATTCTTCAGCCATTTCTACCTGATCTTCTGTGCCTGCCATTCTGGAGCTGTCATTAGAACATTAAAAATAAATTACATGCTTATCAAAACTGTTGCTGCTTCCTGTGTTTAAAAAATTTAAAGACTTCTATCTGTAGAAGACATGCTTTACTATTTTGATCCACCAAAAATTTACAATAGAGGAATGTATGTCAGACAGACACTTAGTATTATAATTAAGGGAGAAAAAAAAAGCTTGGAAATGGAATAAAAAAAAGAACTTCAGTTTATCATGTGAAACAAAAAATAAATTCAAAGTACATCTTCAATTTGAAAATGTATCAGTGATCATAATGATAATGCAGAAACGAGAAAAGTTAAAAAGTAGGATGTTATCAGAGCTGCCAACCTACGTTACCCAAAAAGAGGGACATTTTTAGAAAGAATAAAGATCTATCGGACCACTCAAACTTCGCCTTTAGAAGGCAAAATAACCGCAGCAGGCGGAAGCTAAATTAGTAGGGCTCAGGGGCATGCTACCCTAAAAAATTTTTGAAAAAATAAAGCCTCTGAAGCCTGGCGCTGTCATAAATGTGGGAGTGGGTAAAAGTGCAATGAAACGGGACGACAAAGAATCGAGACTCAATGGCACGCCCATCTCGAGATGGCCGCACTTTCTGTGGATCGGCACGTGATTCTTCACCATATAAAGATCACGTTGATCGGCAAATGGCGCTTCACAGTAGGCTAGATCTAGATTAGTACAGCTTCAAGCCTTACTTGTAAGTCAACTGTTCATCTCATCTGAACTGCCTGGACAGCGTTTTCAGCAGTGCACTACGCTCTGTTGCCAGCAGCGCCCCAGCACTTCCCAGCGTTAAGAGATCTAGACCAAGATTCTAAATACAGTTTTTAAAGATGCTCTAAGCTAGAAGTCTAGAATCTAGATTAGATCTAGATCTAGACTTACCTTACTTCCATCTTGATCTAGATCTAGGTTCTCTAGACCTAGTGCCGCCTAATCGGTTTCTTTCACCTTCGTTTGAATTCAAATTGGCAGTTTAGATCAATACAGTTAGATCTACGCGTAGTGATATCAATAAAACAAATGTACATCTGTATTTACCTTCTCACGTTTTTACTCCAAAGAAAACAGGTGTTTTATGGTGATGGTATCTACAAAATTGCGTTGCTTCAGCTTCGCCGGTTACTTCTCTTCCTGTCTTTTCTGAGTTAGCTTACTCTTTGTCATGCTTTGGCTAATCGTCGTAATCGGACGGTCGACTTCCGGAACAAACCGTTTTTATATTGGATTGGAATAGTTAAAGTGTATTCACATATTTCTATTACTAGAAGTCGATGAGTGTTAGGGGGCGTCAGTATCTCAATCGGCCGAGTTCCGTCTAATGGTGGCAACTCCAAAACTATCAATTATTATAATCTGTCGTATCCAAAGTTGTTTGTTTTTTTACAAAAGATATTGTTTGCTTATCATGACTCCGTTATTCATATCTGAGATGTCCGCGATCGAATATCAGATGGTGCTTTCGTCTCGTTATGGTATTTTGGGGAATGTATGTGTGTGTGTGTATAAAAGTTATATCCTGTTATGTTGGTTGCACACGTTTTTTTTTTTAGTCCAGGAAAAATAACAGAAAGAGTGGGTGAGTTTGTTTTTACGGCACGTCAGTACGGTAATGGCTATAATGTAGGCCCTATCCATAACGTCCTCAGACTGTCAGTAGGCTACATTATACTAGTTGCAGCGGTGACTCCTTTATCTCTCTGGGTGGTAAAAGCATAAAATTTTTCATAAAAGGGTTGGTTAAAAGTAAAGGGTATATACAGAGATTTAAAAGATCCATGATTATCACAGTTAAATTGATATTATACAAACCAAGTCCTTCAGATACCTCAGTAAACGCTGAGGACTAACATCAATAAATGAACACCGTGTACTTTGTTGTTTGTCAGATTATTCCATCGCGCCTTCAAGTTGTCTCTTATATACCTATGTATGATTGGCTTCGCATCTGATGCAGGTATTTGCACCTGAGTAGGTTCCAGTTTGAGCCCGATCTTGGCGAGCTTATCAGCCATTTCATTTCCTTCAATTCCATTATGGCTTTGTTTCCAGCAGAGAGTAATTTTCTTACCATTTTGCTGAAGTTCGTTTTTTCTCAATATGTTAAGAATTTTTGGATTTTTAAAGTTTGCCTCTCCGACCGCTTTCACTAAGGAAAGCGAGTCAGGGAGGATTAATGTGCATTTTCTTGGGTGGAGACAGTGTCGAGTGTCACGCAGAGGGCCACTGCCTCCGCAGTGTATATTGAGGCGCACATCCCGCAATATTTATCTGATGAGGATGAGTGGCAGGCAACTCCGACGCAGGTCTCATCTTTAGAGCCGTCAGTGAACAGTAGATATAGGCCTAACCTACAATTTATTGCTTTATAGTGTTGTTTAAATTTTCATGTTGTTAAAAATCTAACAAATCTAACTAATTTATATATAATGAAAGTTCTTTATTATCTGTATTTTCTAATCACTACGATAATGATATTTATATATTAAATGTACGTTCATTGTCATTTTAAATACTTTGTAAAGCGCACTGAGCCAGGCATTGTCTTGGGTGTTGCGCTAAATAAAAGCCATTTATTATTATTATTATTAGGAGTGCCGCATCTGTCATTAATGCATGAGTCATACGTGCACCAGTGCCCCTAAGTAGGCTACTAAAAAGCAGTGCAACCCGTTGCCATGCGGTCAAGGGGATGCCACTCTAGTATTCCACAACTATCCAGATAGACATAACAAAGTCGCACCCCTTACATAAACGAGAAACCCTTTGGTTAACCAGAAGTTCCTTGTTCGGGCGCCAAATATCTGGCGACGCTAGATATTTTCCTGCGGGCGGACTGTGGCACGAGGCTACATTATACTAGTTGCAGCGGTGACTCCTTTATCTCTCTGGGTGGTAAAAGCATACAATTTTTCATAAAAGGGTTGGTTAAAAGTAAAGGGTATATACAGAGATTTAAAAGATCCATGATTATCACAGTTAAATTGTAGGCCTATTATACAAACCAAGTCCTTCAGATACCTCAGTAAACGCTGAGGACTAACATCAATAAATGAACACCGTGTACTTTGTTGTTCGTCAGATTATTCCATCGCGCCTTCTAGTTGTCTCTTATATACCTATGTATGATTGGCTTCGCGTCTGATGCATGTATTTGCACCTGAGTAGGTGCCAGTTAGAGCCCGACCTTGGCTGGCTGATCAGCCATTTCATTTCCTTCAATTCCATTATGGCAGAGAGTAATTTTCTTACAATTTTGCTGAAGTTCGTGAGTTTCTCCATAATTATGTGAAGAATTTTGGGATTTTTAAAGTTTGCCTCTCCGACCGCTTTCACTAAGGAAAGCGAGTCAGGGAGGATTAAAAATGTGCCTTTTCGTGGGTGGAGACAGTGTCGAGTGTCACACAGAGGGCCACTGCCTCCGCAATGTATATTGAGGCGCACACCCCACAATATTTATATGATGAGGATGAGTGGCAGGCAGCTCCGAAGCAGCTATCATCTTTAGAGCCGTCAGTGAACAGTAGATATAGGCCTAACCTACAATTTATTGCTTTCTAGTGTTGTTTGAATTTTCATGTTGTTAAAAATCTAACAAATCTAACTAATCTAATAAAGCTTTAAAAAAAAAAAAAAAAAAAAAAACATGTATATCCTGCTCAACAATGGTTCTCGTACGCTAGAACGGGATGCATCCAAAACCTGGTCCGTCACATACTCATAGCAATCCAACCAGGAGGAAAAACGGAATTAAACGTGCGACCTTGCACTTAGGAGCTGCGCACTCTATACTTGAGTTAAACCACCGCGTGTCCTATCTTTGAGAAAATCGAGAATCTTGATTTATAAATGTAGGGCCTAAGTTTCTGTGTTTGTTTGTTTTTTACATTTGAAAAAAATGCATATAACTAGATAGTACGTATGCATTTCAAAACAAAGACTATTATCCGATCGAATCTGCTGCGATCCGCTTTATCTAAATGGTAGCCTGGCAACTGAAATTAATCTCGTGGTGAATGAAAAAGGTACCTCTCTAAATCCCTTTCTCATTCTCTCTTTAAATCTCTATCTCAACCACCCCTCTGTCTGTCTGTCTGTCTGTCTGTCTGTCTGTCTGCCTGTCTGTCTGTCTGTCCTGCCTGTCTGTCTGTCTGCCCTTGTTGAGTCCTTCCAGCAGGGATGTACATTAGAAAAAATTTAATTCGCATCGTAAAATACGATGTACATTAGAAAAATTTTAATCCCGGTTAGTAATGGTAGGCTAACTGGAAACTATGATGTATAATTATATACATGTACAAGCATTTTGCCAACTGAATTGGTAGGGTGTTTTTTGTTGTGTTTTTTTCTTCTTACTCTTTTCACGTAGTGTCTACATGGTTTTTGGTCTTTTTAACAGTACAAATAACAATGTATTTTATTGTTTTCTCAAGGTGCTTGTATGGTAGCATGCATTTGATTAGCTTAAGAACTGTTTATTTATCTAAAATATATGATACAGCATTAACCATGCTGTACACAGTTGAGAGACTTTTTACCCTGCACATGGTACCTTAAAGACTAATCTTTATGTTAACTACGTCATGCAAAATCTGTGGTTCGAGCCCTACTGGTTGGGTCAGTGTAGGTAATGTGACTGGCTGGGACAGGAATGGTGATACCCCTGCTCCATCTCGGTGTGGTAGCACATAAAAATGTCAGGCGTCAGTCTTGGGGTCAGTCCACAATATAGCGGGAGACATGTAGTGAAGTACCGGTACCTGTCTATTGTTTATCACGTTTTCTTTTTTTCTGTTTTTCTCTGACAGTTTTAATGTGTTTTGTGTTTGATTAAGTTCTGAAATAAAGAAAAAAAGTTTATAGTGCAATCTCCTTATAATTAAAGTACTTCTTTTAAATTTATGTTTTAACTTTAAAGCCCCACAAAAGATTTATCCCTCTCTCTCTCTCCCTTACCCATCATATCTTTCTTCCCCTCTCTATCTCTATCTCTCTGCCTCTTAGATCTAGATCTAATAATCGAACTTCTCCCATCCTATCTACTTTCTACTTCTACCTTCTCTCTCTCTCTCTCTCTCTCTCTCTCTCTCTTGCAAACCAAAAATGGACATGATAGATCTACGCTTAGCTCTTTGGCTGTGAAGTGTTATTTCCGTTCATATCAATAATATGCGCTCAGAATAAAATCGAGGAGAATAACTGCAGCCTTACACAACAGGGGGGATGCGAATAACGAAATTGCGTTATTCTCATCCCGGGGATGAGAATAATACTTTTTGATTATCCGCATCCCGGGGATGAGAATAAAGGCAGCCATAATTGATAGTTTTGGAGTTGCCGCCATTAGACGGAACTCGGCCGATTGAGATACTGAAGCCCCCCATAGATTTGTATAAAATCTTTGAAGCCCCCTCATTGACTTCTATTAATAGAAATATGTGAATACACTTTAACTATTCCAATCCAATATAAAAACGGTTTGTTCCGGAAGTCGACCGTCCGATTACGGCGATTAGCCAAAGCATGACAAAGAGTAACTCAGAAAAGACAGGAAGAGAACTAACCGGCGAAGCTGAAGCAACGCAATTTTGTAAACACCATCACCATAAAACACCTGTTTTCTTTGGAGTAAAAACGTGAGAAGGTAAATACAGATGTATATTTGTTTTATTGATATCACTACGCGTATATCTAACTGTGTTGATCTAAACTGCCAATTTGAATTCAAACGAAGGTGAAAGAAACCGATTAGGCGGCACTAGGTCTAGAGAACCTAGATTCTAGATCTAAATTTAGATCTAGACTCTAGATCATTGGAAGTAAGGTAAGACTAAATCTAGATCTAGATCTAATCTAGATTCTAGACTTCTAGATTAGAGAATCTTTAAAAACTGTATTTAGAATCTTGATCTAGATCTCTTAACACTGGGAAGTGCTGGGGCGCTGCTGGCAACAGAGCATAGTGCACTGTTGAAAACGCTGTCCAGGCAGTTCAGTTGACTTACAAGTAAGGCTTGAAGTTGTACTAATCTAGATCTAGCCTACTGTCAAGCGCCATTTGCCGATCAACGCGATCTTTAGATGGTGAAGAATCACATGCCGAGCCCCATCTCGAGATGTGCGTGCCATTGTGTCTCGATTCTTTGCCGTCCCGTTTCATTGCACTTTTACCCACTCCCACATTTATGACAGCGCTAGGCTTTAGATTAGAGGCTTTATTTTTTCAAAAAATTTTCAGGGTAGCACGCCCCTGAGCCCTACTAATTTAGCTTCCGCCTGCTGCGGTTATTTTGCCTTCTAAAGGCGAAGCTTGAGTGGTCTGATAGATCTGGATAGCATCCTACGTTTTAACCTTTCTCGTTTCTGCATTATGATCACTGATAAATTTTCAAATTGAAAATGTACTTTGAATTTATTTTTTGTTTCACATGATAAACTGAAGTTCTTTTTTTTATTCCATTTCCAAGCTTTTTTCCCCCCTTAATTATAAGACTTTCTGACTTACAATCCTCTATTGTAAATTTTTGGTGGATCAAAATAGTAAAGCATCTGTCTTCTACAGATAGAAGTCTTTAAATTTTTTAAACACAGGAAGCAGCAACAGTTTTGATAAGCATGTAATTTATTTTTAATGTTCTAATGACAGCTCCAGAATGGCAGGTACAGAAGATCAGGTAGAAATGGCTGAAGAATTGGAAGAGGAAACCCCAGCCGACAATGGGTGAGGGGGTATCAGGGGAAAATCCTGGAAACCAGGCGGAGGAAAGTCAAGACGGGGCAGTAGGAAAATCTGAATCAGAGGACGTTGGCAAAACTGAGGAGGAGCTCGAGCAGGAGTTGAAAGAGACCCAGATCAGTATACCCCGTTACGCGCCACATTCCCCTCCTCATTGGGAGGTAGAAGAGATGAGAGGTAAATGCTCGAATGATACTTTTTTCAGTGATGCCAAATTTCCGTAAATTTATGGAGTTGCAGTAAAGAAAAAAAGTAGGCAGGTTAGAATTCAGTAAAGGTCTGTCAAGGGGTTATGCTTCTTGGATCAATATATGTTTTGTTGCTTTAGGTGAAAAGGTTCAGTGAAAAAATATTGATCCAGTTGGCATCACTACTTTTTGTCGTTGAAATGGGTCTAAAAGGTCTATTAATGTTTCTGTTTTATTGGTAGTATTCCAACCATGATTTCAACTCAGTAAGCCTTATTCCCTTTTTTTATACTTACTTTAAGGTTAATTAAAAGTCGTTACTTTTTCAATTATACACAATTACTGTCTTGTTATTATTATTATTGTTGTTGTTGTCATAATGTTATCTACATTTTTGATTATATATTACATTTATGGGTTGACAAATGCATTTATAACAAAGGGGGCAGTGTAGTACAATACTGCACTCTCTACCCCATCCCTTGGTTTCCCACAAACATTTGTCTAGTGTTACTGTTCCCTAGAGACGAGAAGGGGTGTGTCACAATCAGTGGCTTTGGTTTACACTTCTATGTGAGACTGGTTGTGTTCATGGATAATTCTCTCTTTATAAACAGTCCCTTCCTCCCCTTCTCTATGTCATGTTTTTTGTCTCTTTCTGAGTCTCTCTCTCTCTCTGTACTAGCCAGGAGCAAATGGATTTATTTCTGTATTTCTAATTTTCACTGCCCAAATCAATGTTCTCTAAAGTATTTTTTCTCTTCCCAAAACAGAAAGATGGGCTTGGCATTTACGGATATTCCCTATTGACCAGGAAGATTGTCGGAATTGTATCTTGGATGCTGCAACAAAAATATCTCAAGAAGCTTGGTACTATGTGCCAAAACGCAAAAACGGCCCAGGGTATGTTCTTAAGTCTAGTTCAGTTGACTGGCTTGTGATTACATAATTATGTGATATTGATGTTAGTTACCTAAACTAAGATATTTGTAAGATTATTTAATTTCAAATTTTGTGTTGTTGGGTTGGTTTAACATCCAACAGCAGCACTCATTAGGAT
This sequence comes from Elysia chlorotica, assembly GCA_003991915.1. Taxonomy (NCBI): domain Eukaryota; kingdom Metazoa; phylum Mollusca; class Gastropoda; family Plakobranchidae; genus Elysia; species Elysia chlorotica. The sequence goes on along the minus strand of RQTK01000612.1, from coordinate 84,383 downwards.
ATATTGTGGACGGGCCCCAAGACGGACGTCTGACAATTTTATGTGCTGTCACACACAAGACAGGGCGGGGATACCATGACACTGACCCAACCAGTAGTGAACGCAACAACCAGGATTCGAACTGAGGACCTTTTGCCTTGGAAACCGATGTTCTACCCTTTGTTTTTTTTGTGTATGTCATGCTTCAAATGTTTGAGTTATAAAGATATTATTTAGTAATTGAGATTACACCCAAATATGCAAATTAAAATTTGTTGATCACTTATGCATCAAGCCAGATAATTTGATAAAAATCTAGTATAATGTACCAGTATTAAAACCTTTGATCTTTGTGTATCATACGGTTTTAAAAAAGAATTTATTCCATTAGTGGGCTATAAGATTAAAAAAAACAACATTTATTAGGATTCTTGTATGACACGTGCAAAAGTGAAAATAATGACAAAAACCTAAGTGCTGACACTGAAATTCCTTACAATTAATGTTAAATTGATACTTCTATGAACAGAGGATGAAAAAAAAATAAAATCAAGGCAATGAGTATTTGGTTGCTTATTACTTAACACTCTCGAAACTCCTCAGATGTGCAGATTCTGCATGGTGTCCTGCAATGAAGCCGCTGTATTTTACGATGCGAATTGACGCTTCCTTAAAATAATGACAGATGATGTGTGATCACATAATTGTCTTAATTGAAGTTATCGCTTTCTTTGGACATAATATAGCGATCAGTTCAAAAACGAAGGAATTCAATATTTATCTACAATTCGACTGTCTCGACGTGAAATGGTTAAGAAGAATAGAGAGGTTTAAATACCCCACCCGTATACATGATCGCGCAGTATTTAGCAGTTACGTCACAATGTAGTTAAACTTGAAAATAACAGGCAGTGTTGTAGAAGTCAAACATTTGCATAAAATAATTATCATAAACTTGTAGGTGCATTTATGGCAGTTTCCACCGTCGTGAAGGCTGAAACTGCAAAGCAAAAAGGGCTTCCTAATTACCATTTTGTCTTCTCTGCACCATAGGGAAAAACAGAAAAGAATAATATTATAAATTTTATTTTGCGAAAAGTTTGTTTACGTCGATGATTTGGCCTATACCTAAGGAGAGCTCGATAACGGATAGGGCCTACATGTCAAGGTTCACTACTAAAAAGGACACCCTGCTGCTTGGGGACCAAATTTAATGTCCAGCGGTGAGTGTGGTCTTTTAGCTTGACAGCAGATGGCCAGTTTCTATGCGACTGCTGCAGATTGAAACAGGCAGCTCTTTGAGATGGTTGGACAAGCCTTTTCACCGGAGACCCCTCCGATTATGGTGAGAAAAACTGTAATTTTTATATATGTCATATAATTAGCGAACTGTTGAAAATTGGTGTACATTAACCTTTTCAGTCTTTGTCAACTTATTTAAGATTCTTTTTGTTATTACTATTAGCAACCACTAACTCCCCGTTTTATTTGTTTTAATTGAAAGCGTATTATTACAATTTTATTGAGCGCTTCATCATGACGGCAATACTTTCATAATGTTTCTTTTCTTTACTTACTTACTAACTTATTTACTTACTTACTTACTTACTTACTTACTTACTTACTTACTTACTTACTTACTTACTTACTTACTTACTTACTTACTTACTTACTTACTTACTTACTTACTTACTTACTTACTTACTTACTTACTTACTTACTTACTTACTTACTTACTTACTTACTTACTTACTTACTTACTTACTTACTTACTTACTTACTTACTTACTTACTTACTTACTTACTTACTTACTTACTTACTTACTTACTTACTTACTTACTTACTTACTTACTTACTTACTTACTTACTTACTTACTTACTTACTTACTTACTTACTTACTTACTTACTTACTTACTTACTTACTTACTTACTTACTTACTTACTTACTTACTTACTTACTTACTTACTTACTTACTTACTTACTTACTTACTTACTTACTTACTTACTTACTTACTTACTTACTTACTTACTTACTTACTTACTTACTTACTTACTTACTTACTTACTTACTTACTTACTTACTTACTTACTTACTTACTTACTTACTTACTTACTTACTTACTTACTTACTTACTTACTTACTTACTTACTTACTTACTTACTTACTTACTTACTTACTTACTTACTTACTTACTTACTTACTTACTTACTTACTTACTTACTTACTTACTTACTTACTTACTTACTTACTTACTTACTTACTTACTTACTTACTTACTTACTTACTTACTTACTTACTTACTGACTTACTTACTTACTTACTTACTTACTTACTTACTTACTTACTTACTTACTTACTTACTTATTTATTTACTTACTTAATATGCACACGCAACACATAAACACAAACTATCCGTGCCTTCTATCCGCCATTTTCTTACACTACCGGGTACACGTTTAACGATTGTCATCGATACACAAATAATAAATCTCTGTCCTCTCATAATGAAAAACCCTTCATTAACCAGCAAAAAAAAAAAGAGAATGTGACACATAATTTTCATTGGATGAAGTTTGGAGGATGGGTTGACCCATACCTTAGTTACACCGAGCCTCATACTGATAGTGATAATAATTATTGTGGGCGAACTTGCGAAAGTAGTAGAGAGTTAGTCTCTTAATCGGAAGGTCAGCGGCTCGAAACCCACAGTAGGACAACAATATTATATCTGATTTCGTCCCTACTGGTTAGTTCGGTATCAATATAATAATAATAAACCCACTGAGACAAGAGTCCTAGCGCTAGTTTTGGCACATGTTCACACATTAGCCTTGCTTCTGACAATGAACGACAGAAATCAACTCACTTAGTTACTCACTCATCGTCCAAATAATTGATTATTTACCTAACAGGCCAGGACTATTCCCCCGTATACAGTGATCACTATGACTATGCTTCTGGCAATGAACGACAGAAATCAACTCACTTACTTACTCATCGTCCCAATAATTGATTATTTACCTAACAGGCCAGGAGTATACCCCCGTATACAGTGATCACTATGTGTGGACGCACACGGATGCTGTGTCTTGTCATAATGCTGTGTCTTCTAATGTGGTGCAGCTTCGTATACATGGACTCTACAGACGCAGAGTCATCCCTCTTGCAGCTACATGGAACCAGCAGGTGGTTGTTGTGATTGACAGAAAGTTAGATTGGGAGAATGGAAGAGGCAAAAGAGGATGGGTTGGAGGAAGATGTAATATCAGCCTACGCATGTGGTGGAAAGACATGAGATAGAAGGAGGGACTGGTACAAACAGAGAGAGAGAGAGAGAGAGGGAGGGGAGACGTAGATAGATATAAAGATAATTTGAGGGGAGACGTAGATAGATATAAAGATATATAGAAATATAGAGGGGTAGTGGGAGAGAGAAAGACAGAGATAGAGAGAGGGGGAGATAGATAGATAGAGAGATAGAGAGAGAGAGAGAGAGAGAGAGAGAGAGAGAGAGAGAGAGAGAGAGAGAGAGAGAGAGAGAGACGATAGACTTTGAGCGGATACACCTTAGAGGAGAGACATAGCAGAATGAAAGACACAAATGGCTACAAAAATCAAATGTCCCTCAAGCAAAGGACTTAAGTTAAAATTTTCTACCTAATTTGTATTGATTCTTTTGTAATTACGTACTTCCCAAAGATTATTGTAATTTGTTTTGTAAATCGTTTTCACGGACCCAATCACACTCTTTTCCTGAGGCGTTTATGTTTGCTTCTTACAAGCTTCTTACAAAACTTCTTACAAAAAAAATTGTTGTCAACACATTTATATCCTCAAAATCGAAGTATTTCTTTCGTACAGCAGTGAATATAAAAACAAATATTATTTTGAAATAATTCTTATAAATTTATTTTGAAATAATTTTAAATTTTCTAAACTCTTATGTGTTTTTATAAAGAAGAAACTAGCTTTAACTTTTAACTGGTTTCTTTTGAACCAATGCGCTGCATTTGTCTGCACCATGTCAGTGTATTAGTATAAAAATTGTTTACAAAAGTGCTTTTTTTTTTTTAAATTAAACGTTGAACGTGGCTTTTGAATTGCCCTATCTAGGCACAGACCACCGATGAAGAGAGGCGCTGGCTATCACCAGACACGTGATGTGGATTTTTCATCAGGGAGGGTTTACCGTCTAGGTAAAAACCCAACTAGGGGCCGACTCAGTAGACATGTCCAACAAGGAAAGAGGCCTGCAAGGCGTCCTCCCGGTCTCGCACACCCTCCCAAACGCATGCGCTCGAATAAAGTCATTGAGAACAACTTGAAATTGCTTGGTGATAATGATGACAACGCTGTCTACAATCAAGACTCCCACAAGAGGACCGCGCACTTTTCCAGTGACGATGGGGTGGAAGGAAATACTCCAGAACTGGATGGAAATGGTAGAGAAGAGGAGGATTTTGATCTGCCAGAAAAGCCTGCATCGCTTATGCAAAAGAATCAACCAAACCGACGAAAACATCTCCAAAATTTTAAACCACAAAACAAAATAAATTATAACTTCTATCAAAGCCCGCAGAAGAAAAATGAGAAGAGCAAAACCAAGAAATTGAAAAATCTTAAGATGGATGCAGGACCTCTAAGAGCCTTACCGGTACCTGATTTCAACGCAGAACGCTTTAGAAGGTAAACTTCAAAATTATCTTCCTTAGACTCCTGGGCATGTGTTTCTTACTCTTTCCTGTTAAGACTACATTTCGAGTGTGCATACATTCCTTATTTATTGTATGATTAATCAAGAGTTGTTGAAATTCTTTTCTCCTATCTCCAGCATCCACTCATATCCATTGCTATCTTAGTTTCTATTTTTAATATCACCTATCCACTTTCCCCCCTACCTTTTTCAGGTATGATTCAATCTACAAACTATAAACTGTGTATTATTAATGTAGCAAAACTAAAACAAGTCAATAAAATGTCATAGTTTTGACCAAGTGTAAAACTTAAAGGCTAAATGTTCATATGATTTTATCTGAAAACATATTCCACTGATACAGCACCCTCTTCTTTATACCAGCCAAACTGTACGTGTCAAAATCAACAAAACTCTCTCCCATGACAAATGGATTGTCGTGACATCAATACTCCAACCAACTCCAGACGTAATATTTCTATCTAACATTCCTGGATGGCAAGTCCTCGTTGTGGGAGACACGAAAACGCCAACCAACTGGAGGTGAGAGTTTTCGTCCGTTTAAAAAAACCTATTAAGCTCTTAGAATTTCTCTCGTATAACAGAAAAATACTGCTCCAAAAGGTTGTTAGATGTTTTACTTTGATTGCTTTTAGGCAATTAGTGTGTTAACAATGGATCGCCGAGGGCTGTCAAGGAGATAATACTTACGTGCGGTTAAATGAGAGTTAGTCTCACGGCAGAGCAGCGATGGTGAAATTTGGCCCGTCACATTTTCACTCCAGCATGAAGATGGCTATGCACCTGTTGTCATTTTATAATAAGTTTTAAGTTGAGATAATAATAATTATTATAAAGCACAATATCTTATTTTATGAATAAAACTGGGTACAAGATAAAGTAATTATGCACATAAATGGCATGTGATGACATCACAATCAGGAGGAATTCCCTCTGTGTGTGATTTGAAAATACTACTGGTTAAGGGCGCGGCTTCATTCGGAAGGTTGGGGGTTCAAGCACCGCTCTGACTGCGGCGTTTTTCCTTATTGGTTGAGATCAGCATCATAACTATATGACTGGCTAATATCCTTTTATTCCGCGCCGGGGTTCCATTGAATAGAATATAGAATCGTATAGAATCTTTCTTGAGACCTAGGAGGGATGAAACTTTTATTCTCCCACTTATTAAGATTATTGTTACACATGTACTTCCACCTATAACGCTTTATCGATAAATATGCATTCGTCGTTTTTTGTTGTTTTTTTTCAGCTCACCAGGCTGTATATTCCTTGATGTAGCAGCGCAAGAGAGACTGGGTCTGTTCTTGTCTCAATGCACGCCCTACCGGAGCTATGCCAGGAAGAATATCGGTTACCTCTTTGCCATCGCTCACGGAGCAAAAGTTATCTATGAAACGGATGATGATAACAGGTTCAACTTTTTAAAACTTTGTAATTTTATGTCATATTTTTGACTCCTAAAAAAGTATTTGTTGAAGTCTCAATAATTTTTTCTTTGGAGGTTATAATGCTATAAAGCACCGGCTCTTGGAAGACATGGAAAAAAAAAGAACAATAATTATTAACAAACGCCAAACAGCTGGTGTGGGTATCACTTTATTTTGCACAAGTGTTATTTGCAAGTAAATCAACCGCAAAGTCTCTTACGTTAATTCCTCTCAGCTATACTGACTTAATTCATTTTACAACATTATAGCATGATAAAATAAAGCATTAAGGGTATCGATTTCTCAGTTTGTATTGGTATCTTCCATTTTTTATAAAACGTGTACAAATAATTACACATGGTCCTTTTTTGCCTGGTTGAATACATAATACAATTTTGTGATATTGTACCTCATGAAAGTTTACTGCTTTTGTAACACTGGCTCATTAAGGTAATCATTTGGACATACACAATAAACACCCTATTGGAAAAAAATTGCAGTGTTGTTAACTACAGTGAGTATTTACGGCATATCGGTTAAGAAATGGCTATATTATGACAAGATATCCCAGACAGTTAGTACATACATTTCACTAGTTAGTAGTGGCTCCTTTTATTTCTGTTTTTGCTATCAGCATCAAAATCGTGGATAAAAAATAGTGGGTGAAATTGAAGAATTCATACAGTAGTTTAAAATAACCATGTGTAGGATTATCAATGTTCAATTTTGTTATATACATGGATTTCTTTTAGAAACCTCTGTATGCTTTGAAGATTGGAACCACCCCAGGTTTCTTTCCCTTTTCTCAGAGTTTTGTTCAGGCATAGGTGGTCTTGAAGTTTGAGAGCATGTGCTGATCTTTCTTACGATAACAATCTGTTTATTTATGCAGTTGTTATTTATTTTATCGACAGTAATCGGGATTACCGATTACAACATATTCACACTAATTCAAACATATACAATTTATTATATTTAAACATAAATACATACACCTATGGGGATTGCTCTCCGGATATATTCTATTTGATTAGTATTCTTTCGAACCTGGGTATCACAGGTTGATCTATATATCCCTTTCCATTATGCCTTCAAACCAGACCTCTGGACTTACTGAAGAGCTTCCAGCTAGGGCCCACCATGTCTGGTTTGATGTTTGCTGGAGACGATCTCTTCAACCCTTACCATCATTTCGGCCAGTCGACCCTGTGGCCTCGGGGATATCCTCTCGGAGCTATCGGCTCTGCCTTGACTCAGCACTACAGGTGGGTATTTACAGGGTGTAGGTGTACAAATGCAGTTTGATATTATGCAAGTTTTTACAATAATGAGACCTAGAAATCATTACTACATGTATATCTATTTATATGTTATTCGTGCTTTTAGAATGCGCAATAATATTAAATAACACCATATCTTTATACTATCGAAGAAAGTGTAACATATTATATCATTGTATTTGAAGATATACGATATATTTTTATCAATTTGTAAATATGATGATAACGACAATGATGTCAAATGAAGAATGTAAAGGGACAACTAACTTAGTAATTTGCTGCGATTTTGAAGGCATGTTACATACAAGAATTATTTCAACAAAAAAGACAGTTTTACAAACGTTCACTTCTAGTAAATACAATCTCGCCGTCATTATGAAACGATTAAGATCACAGTCATGTAAGAGAGCTTATGACGATCTGAATCAATCCATTATAGTTCATAGCGGCGTTATTGGAGTGGTCTAATAAGACATATTAACTAACTTTTGTTTTCCTTCTTTTCAGACTAAGCAGCAAATGGACAACGCCTGCTATCCAGCAGGGAGTAGTCAATGGCGATCCAGACATGGACGCCATATTTAGACTGACCCGGAAGCAGACGACATCTCGGCTAGAAGTCTCTTTCGACCCGGCTGCACCGCCAGCAATTTTACCAGAAGGAGTTTACAGCCCTTTCAACTCACAGAACACTTTGTTCAGATACGAAGCACTGTGGGCTATGCTACTGCCGACCACTACTACGTTTCGCATGTGCGACATTTGGCGTGGGTATTGGGCACAGCGGCTGCTGTGGGAAATTGGGTCTCGACTGGCTTTCTTTCCACCAAACGCCTACCAGCAAAGGAATGCTCACTCGTACCTAGAGGACGCAGAAGATGAGCGCGACATGTACTTTGAAACTGATCGTTTGCTGAACTTTCTGTCCAACTGGTCGTGCCCACCAGACCACACATTCTTCCAGTGTGTGTATTTACTGAGTGTGGCGATGGCGGAGAACAATTTTTGGAAAGCGGGAGATGCTAAGGTGACGCAGTTGTGGTTAGAGGACTTGATCAGAGTCGGATACCGCGAACCTAAGCGGTCATATAATTATAGAAGCAGTGACACTACCAGACACAAGGGAATGGCCAATCACGGAATCGAACATGAGTCAGGAAAGTATTCTAAAGGGAGCAAACAAAACAACTCTGGAAAAACAGAGTTAGCAACAAAAAGATTACTAACTTTAAGGAACGGTACCTTTGTATATTTCGCTGCATCCCAACAAAGCCCTCCCTCTGTCTACACAAAGAATTCTGTAAGTTTAAGTCGTGCAAGTCACAAAGCAAAGGATATCGCTTCTATGTGCCCCCAGTTAACAAATATTTCCGTAACCGCAGACGCAATTAGACACAAACAAGCAACATTCTTCGATGATATTTTACTTGTTGTTGTTTTCAATTGGCCTCACTATTCAAATGTGAAGTATTTGGAAACCATTTACCGCAACGTCTTTCCAAATATAGCTTACTGTGGAGGCAATAGTGAAATGTTTTTGGCCGAAACAAAAGGGTTAGACATAGACTTGACTTTTATAAACGCCCCTGTTTTGATTGGCGTTTATGGATACACTTGTTTTATTGCTGCGGCTCAAATGGGATACAACGTCACTGGATACATGGTTGTCGGGGACGATGTGCTGGTAAATATGTGGAATTTCCATGGCTTTGATAAGGACCGAATCTGGTCAAACTTTGCGGTCCACATTTTCAATGTTAATAACGGTACAAACTGGTCATGGTGGGGGTTCCAAGTGGGTGAGCGGGCATACAACAAATCTATGGCTGCCATCAGGAGGCAGCAACAGTGGGAGAATAACAGAGATAATCAACAGGAAGATTATTTTCAAAACGGGAAAAACGATTCCCGACGACTGCAGAATTTTGATAGCTCCGATATTGTAAAACCTGCCACAGCTTTCCTTTCAACCCTATTTGAGAACACTGGCGGGTCTTCATACTGCCCTCACGCTGTAAGCGATGTTTACTATATACCTGCTCGTCTAGCACCGAGCGCTGCTCACTACATGTCATTATTCGCTCGACAAGGCCTTATGGTAGAACTGGCCATATCCATGACCATATACGGATTGAGTCTACGAGACGACATCCAGTTTTTTAGTGGAGACAATTTGTGGTTGGGCGAAAGACTTGACCCTTGGCATAAGTTCAATCCCCTAAGCTTCTTTTTACACCCTGTCAAATTTTCAAATACTTCCAATTTACAACCACTGTGTTCAAAGTACTTGACTACTTTACTAAAAAATGTCTACAAAGTTGAAGCCGAAGCTGTTCAACCAATCAATGCTTCTTTGGCAGATCGAAAAGCTTATATATCGCGTCTACAGAAGAGTTATAGGGAAAGGCAAGATTTGCAGAAAACGTGGCTGCAACAAGAGCTGTTAGCCATGAAGAGGAGAAAAGAAGAAAACATAGATCGATTGGAGCACAAAAAGGATGTGGTCTCAGAACATAAACAAAACGTACATGCCCATCAAAAGCAACAGGGAAATAGGCTTCAACAAGCTCCTTTGCCAGAACTTGAAAATAAGGACCGATCTGATGACAGAGATTCATTGCAGCCAAAAAGGGAAGAACACAAACAAATTGGGCCTCATAGAAAAGAACAGCCCGTTGAAGAAAACCAACCACGAATACAGAAAACTGAAAACGAACCTAAAGAAACAGATATTTCAAACGGCCAAAATCATAACAAACATGACGACCCCGAACAGCCTCATAAGGAGAATCCAAATCGTCATCTTAACGATCAAGATCCAAATGATCCTGACCTTGATGACAATTTATTCCAAGAAGCACAAGACGAAAAGAGAAACAATCGGGAACATTCACAACGAGGGAAAGCGCGCCAAACTCAACATGGGAAGAGGCATGCTCGCTCTAAAACCATAGTCAAACATAACGTCAGAGATGAATACTGATAAATATTCAATTTATCCACTTTTAAAAACATAAGTTATTGTAGTCAGATTTCTCATAAACCGTAGCGTATTTATCGTTAAAAATCGTCGTTCTACATTGTTGGTTCTTGTCCTTGAAATTCTTGGGTTTTATATATAAAAATTAAAATATTGTCAAACAAAAATTGTTATTAGCGAATGGTTAAGTTTTTAGACCTTACTCTGATCTTGCATAGCAAAAAAAGCTGAATGTAAATTGAATTTTCACATTAAGGCCATGAGCGTCAGTTTACACAAAGAGCTGTATAGGGCCTAACTATCGTTATGGGACAACCGATCGAGTTCACTGCATATTAATTATGCACATGTACATGATTTAACTTTTTAAAACTGTATCGGTCTCTGAAATACATTTTACTAATAGTAGGCTAAGTCGCAAACGGGTCTCTAGACTAACTTCTGACGCTTTTACGTACTTTCACTTCTGTCTGAGCCGGTCACATTTTACATGTACTGACGACCCCACCAACAGGGAAAGAAATCGGACAATTACATTTTTGATCGATCGTGGGTTTTGAACCAGAGACCTCCCGAATGGGATAACAACTTTTTGGGTCAGTCCGAAAGAGAAAGAGAGGCGGGATATGTCTCGGGTAGAGCCCCCAATGTAAAAATAATGGAATACTTACCCCATAAGACAGTGTCCTTTTTCATTTCCAAATCGTTAAAATGATATTAGATAGGACATTATACACTGAGGTGACGCAATGTATACTCTTGTTAAATCAAACCATAGATTCCATTGTGCGATGCCATATGTTTAAAGTGATTTCTTTTTTTTAAAGAATGCCAAGCAAATTGAAAACGAAGTCAGAGGCCATGCAAGACGTGTTTTACAACAGTGTTGATGACCCGTCTGTCTCGTCGCTCAAGAGTATGATGCGAGACTGAGCCACAGAGCGACACTGCTTTAGCACACGACTTGACCAACTTTAAAAAATTAGACTAAAACTTGATTGAGAAAGATATTACATGTTATTGAAAATGAATACCAATAAACAAGGCAAAAATATCATTTTCAACATATTTATTTTCCACTAGTAGCAGGGAAAAACAAATGAAATACATATGGGTTATAGTTTTAGACAACTATATTATAAATCATTTACAGTAAAGACAACGATTTGAACACATGTGTACATTATTTACACAACAGCTAAATTACTTGCACATGTATTTTGAACTGACAAATTTATACAATCGCTGTCCTTATGATTATAAAACTCTGAGATACATAAAAGGCACTAAACTATGACTATGAGCTCTATGAAAGAGTGGAACACCACTGGAGTGAATGTTTCAGTAAGCATAAAATACAATTTCCTCTATCCCCTAACACATGACACAACCAAATACATGTACAGGCTGGGATGACCAAACTCCATATTAATAATTAATTACAGTGTAGCCATTCATTTGCAGCAGCAGGATCCCTTCAAAATGATTAAAAGAGTAATAGCAGATTGAAATGCAAATGAGCGGTTTCTCATATCTATTATCCACAGTAGGAGTATAGGTTTTTACCAAGACCAAATCATTTGTATTTCCCTCAAATCGCACTGCAATTCCTTGATTATAACAATAAGACTTTTTCAAGCTTCTCAATTAAAAAAATGAATGTAATTTTTTTTATCTTTAACATACAGTCAGATGAGTTAATCAATTTAATCAATCTCTAAATGCATATCGTTTCAACTAATGCAGACAAGACAATCAGAACTATCTAACTTTAAGGATACAATCCATAGCTTAGAGGTAAAAGCATGTACAGTAAATCTTAGACACCCTACATCCACCTGGCATACTTTAAAAATTCTACTGCATCCAAGGTTTATTTAAATGAAGTCACATAAAATAAAGAACATCATTGTGTGTAACACACCCTTCATAATATCCCATTAATAACTGAGCCTATAATAACACCTTTCAAGTAGAACATGTTTGTGCCTGTAATGCTCATCAGCTGTGATTTTCTTCCCTTTAATTCCAATACTAAGTATGGTTAACTGTTCCACTGGAAATCTTGCCTAAAAATGTTATGCTATAAATGCTTCTAGAACTGATTGACTGAAATGAGGCAAAAGGGAAAACTAACTGAAGACACCTCTAGACAATAATGTCACATAATCTAAATATCAAACCTGAACAGCCGTAGACTGTGTATCACCTATTTGCAATACATGTACAGTATTCAGGGCTGGCATGGTATTTTATTTTGAGGTGCCTCACTGCACATCATACATGTAGCAGAACAGTGATTTGTGATTATCGAAGTACACGGAATGTGCAAATAAGTTTTAATCAAAAGTCTAGATAATTTCACAAATAACTAAATGAAGACACCTCTAGACAGTGATGTCACATAATTTAACAACAAACTTGAACAGACGTAGACTGTGTATAATCTATTTGCAATACATGTACAGTACTCAGGGCTGGCGTGATATTTGATTTTGAGGTGCCTAAAAATATACAAATCAAAATTTCGCAAAATGTTTTTATACATCTATTCTGCAGCTATTTTTTTTAAGGATCATGGTGATGCCATACAAATCAATGACAGTCTTAGTTCTCTAGAGCATTAGAAAAAAAATTATGTGGATAAACAAAAAGCGAAATATAGAGCTGCCTCAGTTGACTGCAAAAAGAAAAGGCAGAAGTAAAAAGGTACATTTTTTCCAATGAATTCTACACAAGCAAGCAATGTTATGATTTAGATCCTTTCTTAAACATTTCAATTCTTTTCCATTTAAACTTAGACTACAAAAAAAGTATCAGGAGTAAAGAGATATTTTACAATTTAAAACAACGTCAACAATTTTAAACTTAAACACAGATTACATTGTACACAGGAGTTTTAATAGTGTTTCAATCTACATTTCATTTACAGCACCTATGAAGTTTTGTTCTGGTATCTTACTTCTTTCTTTAATGATTGATTTTTTTAAGTACTTTAAGCACAGCTACATATATGTTGCTGCCACCATTGTTCACAAATTAATGACAAAACTTTAGCCCTACTGAATCTAACAGAATAGCATGAAACTGACAATTTCCCATGTTTGCATGAGTCCTCAAATAATAGAACTGATTTGTATAATGGTGATAAATCTCAATACTGTGCATTCTCCAATTCAAACACATAGTTCTTGGTGCCTCCAAGATGTCAGGTTTCTATGCTCAAAGAACTTAGTTAGTTACATATATTAATATCAATGATCCAACCAGTAGGGTCAAGGATTAGAACTTTGCACTTTATGCACTAAAGACTGAAGCTTTAACCCAAGTAACATCATGCTCCCTATACCACATGCCATTACACCACTCTTAAAAACGATGCTTGACTTTGTTGAGCATATTAACAGACAAAATTAAAAACCTTATTGGACACTTCAACGACCTCGTAACATGTACATGTATAGTGATATTATTAAAAATCCCAAAATGCACTTCTAAGAGTAAATGTACTATCTACTGCCAGTTGATGTTATCAAACCATATCTTCACATTAAAAAAAAAACAGCTATCTACTTTTATTACTACTTTTCATATGTGTAAATCTATACTTGTGTTTTCAAATTATTTTATGAAAATGATTTTAAAAAATAGTATATGTCACTAAGGGTACTTCTATCTTCAGTCAGTTCATTTTCGTTTATGTTCTAACTTGACGTGATTTACTTTCCCCTCTTTTTTAGGCCTAAAAACATGCATTACATATTTATGATAAGTGCTGGTATGGGATGAGAAGCACATTGTTTTACACAGTTTTGTGTGGAATAGGCCCTAAAATCAAATTTTAAACACAAAATAAATTGTAACAAAGAACCCAAACAATGAACATTCCAGTCAGCAAAAAAGGGTTATACTAAATATTGATCTGCAAGTCCAAGCACCTTCTCTGTAAGCTTATATGTGTAAAAAAATAAAAAAAAACCAATAACACACAAACAATATACTTACGACTTTGAATCAATATTACATTAATGTACAGTTAAGAACAATTACATAATTATGAAACACTTTAAATTATCGATTCATCAAACGCTCTATTACTCCCATACCTATTTCGTGTTATTTTCCTTATTCTTTCACTCTTTAGCACAACTTTAATCTAGATCATCAGAAGGTAATTAAAACGCTCAAATACATATGGCAACTTCATCATTAAAAAAAACTGGCAGATTGAGATAATGTATTACTAAATCATATTGATATATTTACACTTACCCTTAAATCTAGATTACACCAGGTATCTACCAAAACTTTTACAATTCTTATTTACAGGCTCTTTTGTGTCACAAGGCATAAGACAGTTTTGGCAACCGTAATTGTAGCTCTGACGTATACCTGTAGCGTGTAGAAAAACGAGGCTCGCACTACAAGGCGTCGATTCACTGAAAAGCCTCAGCACCACAGATCGACTTGTAGCTGTTGTTATTGATTTCATTTTAGGTGTAAACAGTGTGGGTGTAGATCTAATAAAATCTAGAATCATATTATATGTCAATGAGACTATATGGGTATCGGTAACAGAAACAGTTAAAAAAAAAAAGTATAATATAATCACTAGATCTATAGTAAAAATTCATAATTTAACGAAAATCTGACAGCTGAGAAGCATGTATTTTGAAACCACCTTTAATTTCAGGAACCAATCTTCTTTCAATGGCCTAGAATTTGAAAAAAAAAAAAAATAACTGAAACTTTTTAAAATTAAATCTTTGTTATAGATAAAAAAAATGTGTAAAAAGTGTTGACGTGTAGAAGGCCTCCGACACATTACAAGCAGACCAAATTTACCTTCAGCAAGTAGAGCTGACTTGTTGGGAGAAACTAGGTCAGGGAACCCCAAGCGGATGACTTCACTGGGACTCAACAGGCTACAAGTAAGCTACACGTCGGTCTCTACTATAGGTTATTATAAGTTATAAGCATGCTTCCTGTCCTGATAAGATTGTAAACAGATTGCCTGCATGATCAGTTGTAATACAGGCACCAATGTCAGCAATATTCACATGAGCCTAACTGTTGTTAAATAAACCAGTAATAGTGAGTTCTTTGTACAAGAAATAATTAGGATTTTATTTTTAATGTGTCTAAAATAAAATACACGAGTATTCATATATTTTCCCCATACCCCCATTGCAGTCTTGGCTAGTCTTAGACAAATTGCATTGACAGTTTTACCATGATAGACAATTGAGTCCTGCTAACAAACAAAAAAATGTTTCAAAGAAGACGGTGGGTACGGGGAATAGCATTGTTCAGAAGACTTGGGAAGGAGTGGGCATAAAAATAAATGCTTTTTTTCCCCACCTATGCTGGAATCAGTAACTAACATTTAATTTTCAAAAGAGTGATCAAAGAATACCAAGTCAACTTTGCTCTATGGTAGGTCTACTCTAAGCATTAGTTTATATGTTACTGTGTGCCTAGCAATCTAACTAATAAAGCACTACATATGATCCACCAGTTTTTATCCAGATATACACATATACAGACTTAAAAAATGTGTAGGAAATGAAACAATGACTAAATGACGCTGGAAATATGTTTAACTTTCTTCACGTTCAGAACTGCTTTGTTTTATCTCCAATGGAAATGAGGAAATAGAACAAATTAGTTCTGCAGCAACAAGCAACAAACTTGCATCATCTTCTCTATATGCAGTATACCTTCAAAATCATTCTAGAATTAGAAAGCCTTTCTTTGTCTTAACTGTATGTTCATTCTCCCCATGCCCAGTCTAGCCTCTTTTCTTTTTGATTCCCTTTCACAAATTTTGTTTAGGCATAGAGAGCACTATTCCATACCAAGAAGAGTCATTTTCTTAATCAAATGGTTATCTCCTTCATTTGAATGACGATTGTTACCATTTCAAAGTCTATGTTAAGACCAAACAGTTTGTAACAGAGAATCTGCTGTTAACTGATTAAGGAAACACACGGTTTAACTTTCTATAAAAAGAAAGGACTGGCACATCTACTGAATTTATCCAAAATAACTATTATTTACTTATCAGAAGAATGAACCTTCTTGAAAGCAGACTGTGCAGATGCAGACTTTCTGATGGAATAAAAAATCTCTAAAGGTTTGTTCAGTTTCCAGTATCTCTCCTTGATTTGCTCCAGACTGGTTGGCCCATTCAGAAGAACATACTGCCCAGGCTGAGATCCCACAAAGATGTCAAACAGTTTGCTGCTTGATGATACATCATCTGAAAAAGAGGGAGCAAAATAGCTGGAAACATGTAAAAAAAAATTTTTTTCAATGTGATTTTATATCCTATAAAAAATTGCTGTAAAACACACTAACTTTTATTTTTAGTTTTAAAATTTGCAATCTTACCATCATCTCCATCTGAGGCAGTATCTAGGGACAATCGAATGGCCAGGTACTTTGCCAGGTGGTCAACTGCAATGTAAAAGATCTAATTTTAGAACACTTTCAACTCACATATAAATACATGTACATGTATGGAAAGGCTGTCAATAACTTCACAGGACTACAGAGAAAACTAGGCTGTAGACATGATTGATAAATAACATAAAATTAATAGCCAATATTACATGAATAACAAAAAGGGCGTAGCTTTAAATAAATCAGTATACCATATATTTTTAAACATCAGTACCACTCATTTCAATTTGATATATGCACTTGCACCAATGTCATAAAACAGTGCCATTTATTCTATAAGATGCTAAAGTTAATGCTTTATATGACACAAGATGAATGGTACGAAATAGAGAGACCATGATAAATGATTTTAGCACTCAATGAGAATCTTTAGTCTCAAGGGCTATCAAAAGTCCAAATCAATGAAGACAAACTAATAAGTAATTTACTATTTATAAGATAGATCTACATGTATGTATTTTGATTTCTATTCTAATGTTAATACAAATCATACCGGTTGCATTTGCCGTAGTTTTGATGTAGCGAGTCTGAGTGGAGGAATCTGCATCAGCTTCTTGAGGGTGCGGTTTGAAAATAAGTTCAATATCATTAACTAGCTGTGATGTTGCTGGTTCTGGACTTCCCCGTGACAATTGTTCTGACATGCTAGCCTCTCCTGTGGAATTTTCAGCGCTGGAGTCATCTGAAAATTGTTTTACTGGTTTCATAAGTGATGGTTCTGCTGGTAAAGACTCATCATCACCAAGACATTGTGATTCTGATACATTGCCATCATTAGATTCATCATCATTTCTCCTCTCAGAATTTTGTTTTCTGACTCTCTGTGCTCTGTTAAGGGCCTGCAATCGTAGTCCTTCTTCAATACTGTTGGTTAAAGCAGTAGTATTGTGATGTTTGTTTAGTTTTGCCATTAATCTCTCTTGGTGAGCTTCATACTCATCGCGACTTGGGTAAATTTTCGAAATGAGAGCGTCAAAATTTGGATCTGGTCTCAATGATCTTTTCGATACAAGCTTTTTTCTACAAGTTGGACATTCTTTATTACCACTCCGAAGGGCTGTAATGATACACTCTTGGCAGAACCTATGTAAACACTCCTTTGTTGTCATAGTATTCTTCAGCATATCTAAACAAATTGGACACATCAGCTCACTGTGTAGGCTGCGGGGTGAAACTGCTATTTCTGTGTTGTCAGTTATTGCATCTTGAGGAGTCCTGTGAAGCTCATACAGGCTCAATTCCCAAGTTTTATTTGGGGCGTGTGTTACCTCATTTGTCATGGTGTAGATCTAGTTGACATAAAGCCTTTGATTCCCCAATTAGCTCACTGGCCTTTGACTTGACTCTTCGCTTTATATTTCTGGCTCTGTGACTGAAGTGTCTCCTGCTTTCTTATTTCGTCTTTGTAATTTGACAAATTTGAGTTTTTAGATCATTTTCGCATTTTTTTTTCTTCTTCCGGTAATGGTGCAGTGAGTCCAACGGTGTCGCAAAATGACTGATGAGATGAGCGACAACGATCCCGTTAGCGTTAATGTCCCATACACCATTGAAATCCAAGGTAAACAATTATGAAGTTTCCTAACTATCTAGATTTAACATTGATTTTGCACTCAACGACAACGCAAACTGTTCTACCACACTTCATTGACATCTCTTCTTTGAAACATTTAAGGCTACAACATCACATTATATTACGCAGTCTAGATCTATAATCTATGTCCAACTGAATTATTATTGAGACCTAGATCTAGATCTCTCCTTAGATATAATTTACGATTTCTCTAGATTCAGATCTATATTCTAGATCTAAATCTAAATAGATCTAGTTCTAAATGTCTTACAACTGGAAAGGTCTCAGGCTATTTGTGTTGTTTCTACTGCCAGGATGTACTGGCTGACTTATGTTGGCAAACACACCATTATAGTATTTATACACCATAATATACACATATTTGCGTGCAGAACATAAGAACTCACAATACTTATTATACTGACATTAAAAGTAGCTAAAGAGAGGGGGTAAAGTCATTGTTAGAGTATCAGTAAGTTTCACAGAAATGTAAAGAAAGGTAAACTGGCACACTTGGTAGAGCATTGGTCTCCCAGTCAGAAGATTTCTGGTTTGAAACTAATGATTGAACAAAGATTTATATATAAATGTACGTTTTACAGAGATAGATCTAATGGGGTTTTAAATGAGGCCGCTGTGCTGCAGGAAAAAAAATGAATTCTTCTATGTGTCTAAGACTATATATTTTTCTGGAGTACATACTTTTTAAGTTTTATCAATTTATGTAGTTCATATATTTATATTAAATGTGAAAACTTTTTCTTTTGTGCCTTATCTACATCTGTTACTGAGAGGGAACATGTCTGTTTTATTAATGAATAAGGAGAGTGGCCTGGCCATGGATTAAAATTAAAATTTATAACAATATTTTGTGTCGTTTAAAAAATTTTCATATACAATTTATTGTAATGAATAATTTCTCTCTTCTCTGATGGATATTTTCAATTTTTTTTTCTTTTCTCTGTAGACCCTCAACAGACTTTATCAAATGGAGAAGGCCATGATGACTTTTTCGTATGCAGGAAATGTAACAAGGTTTTCAACAACCTATCAGAATATGTTGAGCACAAAGTCAAAGAGGAAAACTTTAGTCTGGGACAAACACGCGCCAAATCTGATCAACGAATACTGTTACCCCATCTGTTTGAAAAAAGAAAGAGAAAAGCCAAGCAGGATACAAAGAATAAAAAGATGAAGACTGGAAATGAAAGTGCAGTTGCTTCTAATACATGTGCAAGCAAAGATGATGAAGGGAGTCAAAATGTTTCTCAGATAGGTAGTGAGATAGGGTCTGTCACCAGTGGGCTAGCAGGATAGCATGTCTCAGAATCTATATGAATTATGATAGTGAGGTGAAAATTAAAATACTCTTTCTCTATATTTTTGAAGTAAATAGAGAGAAGCAACGAGATATGTGCTACTTTTTGTAACATGATAATCTTTTTTAGGGAGTATACCTATTTCTCATTCCTGCGCTCTTGCTATTATAAATAAGTGCAGGTAACCTTGGCGCCATGATCGATCGGGTTCTTTCTTGGGTGCAGGGTATCAAACAAACAAACAAAAAAGACTGAACAATATAGAAATGCACATTAGGAAAAGTGGAAGAGGGAAGAGAAGGGGGGATGGGGGGAGAAAGACATAATATTACATATCTAGCAAGTGATAGTTAGGAAGGAGGTGAGATGGAGACAAGATAAAGATAGACAGCGGGAGACAGAAGAAAATAGCGAGTGATACTGATAGTCGAGGGAGGAATGGAGATAGATAAAGAATAATATTATACAGGGAAGGGGGGGGAGAAAGACATTATACTACAAAAGTGATAGTTAGGGAGGAGGTGAGATGGAGACAAGATAAAGATAGACAGCGGGAGACAGAAGAAAATAGCGAGTGATGCTGATAGTCGAGGGAGGAATGGAGATAGATAAAGAATAATATTATACAGGGAAGCGCTGATCGCTATTTTAGCTGGTTAATGATGATTTTACTATTGCAGATGCGCTAAAAGACTACTTCAGGTATTATTTTATGAACCAATAGGGCCTATGTTTTATACGCCAATTAAAACAGCACAAACTGAGCTTTTTAATAATATATTTTCTTCTAAACTATGTTCAATTTTTAATACCCCAACCGTGTGAATACCCTCATCTATTGCTCAGTTTGTGTCTGAGTTTGAAAAAAACAGCCATTCAGAGTACCTAATAATATGATAAAGAATGATTAATACTTATGGAAAACCTAAGACTAAGAGCGAGAGACAGGTAGGTAAAGAGGACAAAAATGCGGTAGACTGAGAAGAGGGGGATAAAAAAAAAGACACAGTGATAGGCCTAATGAGACAAGGACTGAAAAAAGAAATCATTGATAAAGGTGGTAAGAAACACACACACATGCGCACATAGAGTAAATGAGAGCGAGAGTGTTTTGTGGGTGGGGTGTGGTGGGTCAATGAGAGAGTGAGATATGAGGCAGATAAAGTAAGGCTGAATAGAGAGAAGAAGAAAAAGACAAAGAGAGGAATAGAGAGAGACAGAGAGCAGAGACAACATTAAAGAGATTTTTTTACTTCAAATTTCATAAAGAGCGTAATCAGCTTTGGTGTTTAGGGAAACTGTAGTACACTGATCCGAAATCTGATCAGAGATTGATAAAGGATGAGAATCCCCCATCTAACCAATGCTAGTCTACCCTACACACAAGAATGAACCTGATTGATCAGAGGCCTACGCCTAACTGCTTTGATAATTATAGCAAGACTGTGAGAATGAGGAATAAGTAGCTTTTAAAAGGCCCGCTCTGTGAATTACCTTATGTAGGCTATCAGTAGTCTATACAAGCACTTCCTTTTTTGTAATCATCAAAAAAAGTACTAAAATTGAGATTATGTCATTCTGCTAGCTCAGTCGTGATACATCTCTTTATAGATAGAATTTTAACTAAGTCATGCATGCAGTTTAAAGTCATTTAGTTGTCTAAATTATATCCAGAATGAAGCAAGCACTCTTAATCTTAAAGTAGGTAGAGAAATGGTCCTTAAGGTTGGTAGAGCTAATCATCATTTAAAAGATTATATCTCTAAAAAAAAACAACTCAATAGTGAAAGAAATTTAATAGTATACTTTGATAAATTATATTATAATTTCCTTATTTATCTCTATTTAAAATCTTATATGTTGTGACAAATATTGCTTGAAAAATGAGCCAAAACTTAATTGAGATAATAGTAAAAGCTTTAAATTTCAATTTATAATGCTGCCAAACAACATTATTGGAGAGAATAAAACAGGAAGTAAGCAGTGTAAATGCATTCCTACTTTTGACTCTTGAGAAAGCGATGTATGTATGAGTGACTTTCGTATTGAGTAATAATATTTTAATGATAGATTTCCCTTTAAAAAATTTCCAATTTTTGCGGTAACTTCAATTTGTGTAAGAAAATCTCAATTTATTGTATGATTCAATAATTATCATGCATGTTCTCTACATTCAGTTTTTTTAATGAAAAAGTATCATTTCATTTTATCATTGATTCCTCAAAATAATACAGGCTACTTTTTTTACATCCTTTTCTGTTGTTATTTGCCTTTCTCAGACACAGGAACCCCATTGAAAAAGTTGGGGAGTGATTTGTACTCATGCACTTTATGCACGTCAACATTTAAAAGGTAGCCTTTTAGAAAACATTTAAAAATATTTCTGTCAAATTAGAATTATTACCCAACCACCATGATCGCATTAGGTCCTTTTATATGCTGCTATGTATTCCAATTATCACCCGTCAATTGCATTGTGTATAATTTATTATTTAAGATGTAGGTTTTTTTATATGCTTTTATCTTCAATAATGTAAAGCGCTTTGATCCTTCGGTGAAAAGCGCTATATAAGTAAAATTATTATTAAATTGTTAATTATTGCTTTGACGTAGAATTTATTTAAATATCACTCTTTTGACATATGAGGATAGCTTGCATGAAGACCTCTTATCTATGGTTCTTATTATCTTAAACTAATTGATATCTTCACTTTAAATTTTATCATCGAATCAGGAAAGATCCAGACACAAGTGTTTTTAGTGGGTTGTCAGCAGAGACATGTGCTATCATACTGCTACACGAAAATTTATAGTACTAAAAACAAATTTGATCTCTACTTAGGTTTGCAAAAGGATCTCAACAACTATTTAGCTCTACATTTCTCTTTTAGTTTTGACTTATTAGATGTGAAATGTCATTGGTAGCAATACTGCAAGCTCATTATTACCAATATGGTTGTTCATATTTTTTCTAATGTTTCAAAGATTCTTATTTTTTGTTTGTATCCTTTATTTTTCTTTTAGAGAAGCAGCCTTGCGTTGGCATTTAAAACGGGATCACAAGAGTAAAGATTCAAGCGATGATTCTAATGCTTCAGAAGATGAAGTGGAGGACAATGTTAAAGCGGATGAAAGTGAAGACTTCACTGTTGAGCACAAGAAACAACAAATCATTGAGACTGTCAAAGAAACCAAGGAACTCAAGACTCAAGAAATTGTGATCGTGATAGAAAATTCTCAAGCTGTGGAAGAATCAGGCATTACGGGCAAATCTAAGGAGGTGAAAGATGAGGGCACTGCTTTAACCGTGAAAGGACCCAGAAGAAATTCAGAACAGAAAAGATCAGAGGAAGTGACCACTAAATCTGAGAAGGTGTTTTCTTGTGAATTATGTGGTCGCAGTTTTAAAGAGGCAAGTTGTAGATACATATACATGTATAATATATATGAATTTTCAGTAGTTATGCTGTGAATTTTTAAACCGTTGAGAAAGAGAGAAATGAAGCCTTTTTTTATGGTTTTATCAGAGCTTTTGACAAATTATACTTTTTGATAAATTACATTTTGGCGAATGTTCATTACAAAGTTACGTTGGTCACTGTATTTCAGAGAATAATCTTTTTCTCACCATTCATTATAGTTTGCATGAGTATAAATTCACTCTTGCTGGTTATGACTGTTAACTTTCTGTTTTTTGTTTTTTTAATTCACTGTTAGTATTACTAAAGATAGCTACAGTTTAAGTAATGCATTTGATCTAAATATTCAATTTGATTTTAAAACTTCACTCTAATATTGATTTCAACTAATTTTAGACACTAAAAAGGAGAATGAAACTTAGGTACAGCCATGTGATTTGTTTTAATATGATTTGTTATATGTTTTTATACCGTAATCCTTGATAATGTTTTACATTTGATAAGCCCATTATAGGCTAAGGAGGAAAGACGTGGAATCTAAATACTGATACTGTAGACTTTGTTAAATCTTTCCAGCTTACAGTTTTGAAAGCTCATGCCCTTGTTCATTCTGAGGATCGGCAGTTTATTTGTGCTGTGGAAAATTGCCCATATGCATTCAAAACAAAAGGGGGCTTAGTGAGACACATGCGCAGACACACAGGTATGTTGATTAGCTCAAATAATTATTTGTATGGCAGCTTTAGAAATAAAGAGTGTTTTAGATTCTGATAGAACATAGACAGATACAATTTAAAATACACTTGTTTTTTTTTAACGTTTGGAATGATCTTTCAAGTTTAATGGCTGATTTAGATAATATAAAATATTTTTTTTACATCCAGGGAGCAGCAGCTTTATAATTTTAAGTCCAGATCCTCAAACATGATCTTTGATATCTTGGTGAAAAATTCCAGAAGTTGTTATTATTTCAATTAAAACATAGTGAGATAAAATTAAAAATACACTTTTTTTTTACATCTGGAATGATCTTTGAAGTTTAATGGCTAATTTAGATAAAATAAAATATTAAGTTTACATCCAGAGAGCAGCAGCTTTATAAATTTTATGTCCATATCCTCAAAAATGATCTCTGACATCTTGAAAAAAAAATGCAAGAAATTGTTATTATTCCGTTTAGGTAACTTTTAGTTTTACAGTTGGTTTTGACTTGTGTGAGAAAAATGATTTAAAAAAAAAAATTATTTTTAGCTAATGATGACACAATTTTGTGAGCATCTGAGCCTCACCATCATCTATCTCTTTAAATAAGTGTGCCTTTCTTGTGTCCTGGCATTCATTTAGATCATTATTCTCTCTTCCCTCGACTCTCTCTCTCTCTCTCCCTCCACACTCTCTCTCTCTCTCTCTCTCTCTCTCTCTCTCTCTTTTCTCTCTCTCCTCTCTCTCTCTCTCTCTCTCTCTCTCTCTCTCTCTCTCTCTCTCTCTCTCTCTCTCTCTCTCTCTCTCTCTCTCTCTCTTTTTCTCTCTCTTTCTCTTTCTCTCCTTTTACACACTTTTTTTTGTGGCTCTTTGTCTCGTACTCTCTATTCCTTTCGCTTCCCACGTTCTAATCTTCGGTCAAGAAAAATCTAATGTGTGTTCTTTGGGAAAATGCGCAGTGCCACTCATAATGTTTACCTTTTTTTTTCCAGGAGATCGCCCATTTAACTGCGACAAATGTGGACGATCTTTTACAGAGTCAGGATCACTCACCCGACATCTTAAAGCCCGGTTAGTTTCACATTGTCTTCGTCTCATGCTTTTTTTCTTTTTTTTTACCTTACTAAATGAAAATTCTCTTACGCATCTGCTCACTAAATGTCAGAGGGTTTTCAAATTATCAGAAAAGACGGGACGTATTTCATTATTTTCATGAAAAAGACTACTAAAAAATTTGCCTTCAAGAAACTCACTTTACCCGTCAGCAAGAAAATCAGATTGAAAATGAATGGGGATACAAATGCTTTTTCAACTCCTTCTCATCGCAGGCAAGAGGTACGGCTATTCTCTTAAAAAGTAACTTTCAATACAAGTTACACAAACTAAGTAAGGACCCTATTGGACGGTTTATCATTGTTGATGTTACTATAGAGACGAGAAGGATTTCATTAGCTTGTATTTACGGCCCGAATAGAGATGAGCCTAACTTCTTCAATAATTTACAGGATAAATTAGTAAAACAAAACAATAAATATGTCATTGTTGTGGGTGATTTCAACATTTTACTAAACCCGGCTATAGACGGGAAAAACTATCGTCATATAAATAATCCAAATGCCTGTGAAGCAGTTTACCAGATAATGAACGATTTAAATCTGTACGACATTTGGAGAGACGAAAACCCTATCACAGCTAGGTACACATGGAGAAAGTCAATGCAAAACAACAATGCACAAATGGGGCGCCTCGATTTTTTTCTAGTCTCAGGTTCTCTGCTTTAC
This sequence comes from Elysia chlorotica, assembly GCA_003991915.1. Lineage (NCBI taxonomy): Eukaryota > Metazoa > Mollusca > Gastropoda > Plakobranchidae > Elysia > Elysia chlorotica. Next base: position 58,737 of record RQTK01000612.1, on the reverse strand, counting down.
TACACAACCAATCAAACTATTGAGCTAGGATACCGATCAGATCACTCTCTGATAACTATGTCTTAAATTTAGTGAGATACCAAGGGGTAAAACCTTTTGGAAATTTAACAATTCACTGCTAGTAGATAACGCATTTGTCAAAGAGGTCAAAACCACAATTGTACAGCTAAAGGAGGACTACGCTGCATATCCATACGAGAGAAAAAATATAAGATATATCCCCAACGAGGAATACCAGTCCATCATAAACCCTTCACTTTTCGTTGAAATGATTATTCTTGAAATAAGAAGAAGAAGTATATTTTACGCTAAGACACATAAGAAGGAACAAAATGCCCAAATGCAGAAATTAGAAGAAGAAATAAACACCTTAAGGAAAAACACAAATAACTTAGACTACGAAAAAATTTTGAAAAAAAAATAAGAACTCGAAAGTCTTTGCGCACACACTCTTAAGGGAGTCTTGATACGATCTAAAGCAAGGTGGCTTAGTGAGGGGGAGAAAGTAACCAAATACTTCTGTAGCTTAGAAAAAAGGCACTTTATTTCTAAAAAGATGAGTTCACTAATTGTAGATAACGAAGAAATTCAGGATAATGCACGTATCGTTGATGAAGTCAAGAACTTTTACCAAAACCTGTACCAATCAAAAGAAGAGGAAATCGAGGACGTTGAGTTAGAACAAATACTAGGCTATGACATTCCGAAACTCTCAGACATCGATGCAAGTACTCTGGAGGGACCCATAATTTTTAAGGAGGCAGGCAAGGTTTTGTTCAACAAACCTAACAACAAGAGCCCAGGAACAGACGGGTACACTGCTGAATTTTATAAATCTTTCTGGAAAGATTTGGGACACTTCTTGGTAAAATCAATCAACTATGGATTCTCCAAAGATTGCTTATCCCTAACGCAAAGAGAGGGTCTGATAATGTGTATACCAAAGCCAAAAAAATGCAAAAAGTACATAAAAAACTGGCGGCCTATTACATTACTTAATGTCTCATATAAAATTATAACGGCATGTATAGCAAACAGAATAAAATCAGTTTTGGAAAAAATTATTAGCCCAGACCAGTCAGGCTTCATGTCAGGAAGATTCATCGGCGATAATATACGCCTGGTGTATGACACTTTATCAGAGGCAAAAATTAATAAGAAGAGAGGACTTCTAGTCCTCATTGATTTCGAGAAAGCATTTGACTCTGTAGCCTGGTCTTTCATCTATAAAACTCTGGGCTATCTCAATTTCCCAGACACCATAAGAAAATGGATACGTATATTCAATACACAAATTGTATCCCGAATAACAGTAAATAACAATATCTCAGACCCCTTTCCTATACAAAGAGGAGTGAGACAAGGCGATCCAGTTGCTCCATATATATTCCTTATAGCCAGTGAAATCCTAGCTCACATGATCCGTAAAAATGAAATGGCATGGAAATTAAAATCAGCCAATACGCCGATGATACCACACTCTTCTTGGATGGTTCACAACAGTCGTTCGAGAATTGTATTGCTACTCTTAACTGAATTCTCAAAATACACCGGATTAAAAATGAATAACAACAAAACAAAGATAATTTGGTTTGGATGTCCCCAACCACCGGATATACAGTTCATGACGCACAAACAATTTGACTGGAACCCTCAAAACTTCAGACTTTTGGGTGTAGAATTTATAGCAGACCTAGAAAATATTACCGAAATTAATATCCAAAACCAAATGGACATTATAAGAGCTGACCTAGGAAGCTGGAACAAGCGAAACCTCACACCTTTTGGAAAAGAAATAGTACTGAAATCATTAATCCTATCCAAAATAATACACATACTTACATCCCTTCCTAACCCAACGTTGAGAACTGTTGAGGCAATAGAAAACATGTGTATGGACTTCATTTGGAATGGGAAAAGAAACAAAATAAAGAAAAGTATTATGTACCAAAGTGTACATAAAGGAGGTTTAGGAATGCCTAGCATTAAGGTCTTCATTGAGTCTCTTAAAATAACCTGGCTGAGAAGGCTAAAAAATGAATCATCATCATGGGTACGCCTGTTAAATACCAAGATTCCAAATATCGGACTAATCTTTAAAGTCGGTCCTGAATTCATAAAACTGTGTAAACAGGTATTTAACAATCAGTTTTGGAAAGAGACACTGCAATCCATATATCATTATTCTAACAAAATAAAAGTATCTAATATGGGTCAGTTTGAGACATTTAGCTTTCTGTACAATGAAAATATAACAATCGGAAGGCAAACAATAAAAATACCCCAATTCATTCAAAATAATATTCTTTACATATCACAGTTAATGAAAAATGGGAAATTTTTATCATACATTGAGTTTAAAGAAGCCTATCCTCAAATACAAACGAACTTCCTCACTTACAATGGTCTAATTCGCTCAATAATTCAATATAAAAACAAACTTAACCTAGCGGATAGGACAATAAAGTTAACGATGCAGCCTCACTTGTGGACTATACAAAATACATTTATTGTAACGTCATTGAAGGAGTACCAGCAATAAAGGGAATAGAAAAATGGAAAACCCGTATTATTATCCTAGGCACTGACAAAATCAACCAAACAGACCAAGTTTTAGATCTCATTATTTTGTTAGCTAAACAATACATATACCCATCAAAAGTATACCAAACCAAACTGAATATCCAAGCCTTTGTACCTATACTGATAAATCTTTATAATAATTATAGAAAAAGAGATTAGCTTTATGCAATCAAAACATCGACAATTTTTAAAGAAGTGGAATCCTTATAAGGAAATTGTCAAAGAGGGGACAATAAATGGAATCTGAAGCCTGGTGCGTTTGCGTAAAACTGATACTATTACATAAAATATATTTGTGTGTGTGTGTGCATATCTTTGTGTATGTGTATATATGTAGGTGTATGTTTGTGTGTGTATGTATGTGTGTATGTTTATATGTATTTGTATATATATATATATATATGTGTGTGTGTGTGTGTATGTGTTTGTGTGTAATATATATTATTCTTTTTTAGAGTGTATTTGTATATATATATATATATATATGTGTGTGTGTGTGTGTGTATGTGTTTGTGTGTAATATATATTATTCTTTTTTAGAGTAAGTTAATTATACAGAATGTATTCCCTTCAATTTTCGTTAGTTCTTATAGAGATTATCCTTGAAACTACAGTTTATTATAACAATATTCTATTTCAACTCTAAAACTTGGATAAGCAGCGCATAAAAATCTACTTTTTTGTTTGCATTATTTAGGCTTTTCCCCTACATAGTTATAATACTATTAATGGTAATATTATTATCTGCATTTTGCAAACTTGGACAAGCAACTAAGTACCTTTTTTGTTTGTGATACCCCATCCTTTATTTATTTTTTTGTATATAGCCCTGTCTGTTTTTTGTTTTTTTTTTTTGTTTTTTTTTTGTTTTGTTTTTTTGTCTGTCTTAAATATTTGCTTAGATAAATGGTTTTTTTTGTTTGTTTTTCTTTTGTTTTTTTTTCGTCTTGGTTTTAATACATACCTATATGAAATGACGATAATGTATGTATACAGTGATCTGTATTATGTCCTTGTGTGAAATAGCTTTGTTGTGAAAAATGAATAATAAAAAAAACGTTCTAAAAAAAAAAAAAAAGAAGCGGTGAAAAAAATAGAACTATATTTGATATCAAGAATAAGAAGCAAAATAGATTAGGAAGTGAGAAGCCGTGACAAAGCATATACAGATTTAAAATAAGAAGTAAGAAGCGATGACAAAACAATTGATTTAATCTGGATAGAGAGAGAGAGAGAGAGAGAGAGAGAGAGAGAGAGAGAGAGAGAGAAAGAGGGAAAGAAGAAAAACGAGAAAAAGAGGAAGAAATGCATTTTGAATAGAGAACTCTGGAAAGGAGAGAGAGAGAGAGAGAGAGAGAGAGAGAGAGAGAGAGAGAGAGAGAGAGAGAGAGAGAGAGAGAGAGAGAGAGAGAGAGAGAGAGAGAGAGAGAGAGAGAGAGAGAGAGAGAGAGAGAGCAGACTAACAGCTAGGACTAAAGATGAACATTATATGAGCGTCCCAGTTAAACGAAATTTGCCACTACTGGCTGCCACCAAGGTTACCACTATCGTCATCATCACCATCATCACTGTGATCATCATCCTCATCATTAATTATCATTAGCCATCATACAATATCGAAAAAGAGTAATTTTCTCTTCAATAAGAGATTGGGTAAATTGTTGGTTTTGCATGTGCGTGTGTGTGTATGTGTGTATGTGTGTGTGTGTGTGTGTGTGTGTGTGTGTGTGTGTGTGTGTGCTTGAATTTTCGGAATATAAATATACAAAAAGCGGAAGCCAATTTAAGAGCGGAAACAAAACACACACACACACACACACAATCCCTCTCGTTTAGATAAATTAGGATTACTCTGTCTACGTTATTGACCCAATAAAATTGGATTGGCAATTTCAATAACAGATTATTAGTCAATGGCACATTGTCCATTCAATAACGGATTTCTAAGTCAATAACCAGAATAAATAATAGAATTGTGGTACAGAGAAGCAGGCCAACAACTGGAACTATAGAGGCTTTGACAGACGGAGCTAGACCTAGGGACCAAATAATGATGCTAGCGACTGAGGGAATAAGGTGAAAATAGGTTAGAAGGGACAGTCACTAGGTCTAGCTTCTGTTGGTCTCAACCAACAGATAAGACAAGTAGACAAAGACACATTTTTAGACTGATGACATAGTTGTTGGCCTGCTTCTCTGTATCATAATTCTATTATTTATTCTGACTAACATGAATACTTCGGGATCATATAGAGAAACTACTTTGTTCACGTTCTGTTATAAAAACTTGGAAACAGGTCTAACTCAGCAAAGTACGAATTCTCAGTCAAGGCAAGCCGTGTGTAAAGCCCTCTGCTAGGAGCTTTCATTTTTGTGAAAGCCGATGGCAGAGTGGTCAAGCACACTGGTCTTCGCCTTGGCAAGGCGATGGGTGCCGAGTAGAAGGTGCGGGTTCGATCCCCGTCCATGTCATCAGTCTAAAAATGTGTCTTTGTCTACTTGTCTTATCTCAGCTAGACCTGTGGCTGTCCCTTCTAACCTAGTAGTAGTAGTAGTAGTAGTAGTAGTAGTAGTAGTAGTAGTAGTAGTAGTAGTAGTAGTAGTAGTAGTAGTAGTAGTAGTAGTAGTAGTAGTAGTAGTAGTAGTAGTAGTAGTAGTAGTAATAATAATAGTAGTAGTAGTAGTAGTAGTAGTAGTAGTAGTAGTAGTAGTAGTAGTAGTAGTAACAGTAAGCAGTAGCGGTAATCCTTATCTATGTAACACCATCATCATTAGCAGTAGCAGTAACAGTATTAGAAGAATGTTATTGTCAGCAGCAGAGTAAAATAATGGAATAGCCACAGATTAAGATGTTGGGACACAGTCATACGCACGCAGTAATGCTCTTAACAAGTAATTATTTCACTCCTCATCCTGCTAAATCTATCTAATTAGTCTTTTAGCCAATTATTATTATGTTTAAAAAAGCATGTGGCCTATGTCTTAAAAACAAGTTGTAGCCTTTCTAAATCCGGTCACAAATTAAATCGCTCTATCTAAACTAGAACTGATGGTCATTTCAATAACGTTGCTCTACCAAGATAAGAATATGGGTTCGAATCCTGTGCGGTGCAAAAAAAAAAAAAAAAAGATGGCAGAGAGACACCCGGGAGTCATGACCTGGGTGTGGCCCGATTAATCATTATATTAAAGAAGCATAACTATGCCTTGAAAACAGGTTGTGGCCTTTGTAAATCCGGTCACAAATTAAATCGCTCTGACTAAACTAAAACTGATGGTTATTTTAATAGTGTTGCGAATTTTGGTTCTATAGTTATGGTTACAAATTTGTGTAAAAATATTGGGCTATAATATAAGTACAGTGTCGTGGTATATTACGATTCATCAGAAATCTTCTTTATTGTACATTCTTACGACATTTCGTAAGTTTTCTACCAACGTTGTACTTAGGGCCCTTTATCGGTAGTAATTTTTTTTCCTTGCAGTCGAGGTTATGCAATAATCATATAAGTGCACATTAATTTTATTATTGATGTATTTGAATAAGTTTTCATTGTTTATTAATTGTTTATTAACGCCTTTCATCATTATTGGAGGGGGGCGGGAGAGGGGGGTCTCCAGATCTGAGGTCGCGGATCGAATCCCACGATCCGCAGATTTATTTATCCAATTTAGTCCCCTCTAACTGGTTGGGTCGGTGTCCAACTAATATGACCAGTTTAGACAGAAGTCATGGCATCCCCGCCCTGTCTCGTATGTGGCACACATAAATTTATCAGACGTCAGTCTTGTGGTCCGTCCACAATATAGTCTATATAGTTCTGATGTTGGACGTTAAACCAACCCACCTCAGCTTCAACGCCTTTCATCATGAGACCTATAATTGCAGGGTATTTCAAAATGCGGGATGTGTGAAAAGCGCGATGCGACAAAAATGAATAAGGGATTTCCGATTAGAACGCTCGGCTTACTTTAATGACTTCCTGCTACTGTTAGAGAATCCAACACGGTGCGACATTTTTGTAAGCAGTATAATTAATTTTTATATGTTTACCTTTACGGTTCCATACTTTCCATAATAAAAATTAATATCCCGCATGGTAAGATAATTATTGTCATGTGATAATAATATTATTGTATAGGGTAGCTTAGCGTAACGTTCGTCGAACTCAGGTTTGGATATTAAATTTATAGTCATTACTGTATCCGTTTAGTTTTATGCGCTTGAGAGGGAAGGTGGGGAGAGAGAGAGAGAGAGAGAGAGAGAGAGAGAGAGAGAGAGATTGATAGAAAGAGACATGGAGAGAGTTGGAAAGGTGGGAGACTAACAGTTAGACACAATGTATGCAGGCGAGAGAGAGAGACAAAGAGAGACAGAGACACACGCAGAGAGAGAGAGAGAGAGAGAGAGAGAGAGAGAGAGAGAGAGAGAGAGAGAGAGAGACAGAGAGACAGACAGACAGACAGAGAGAGAGAGAGACAGAGAGACAGACAGACAGACAGACAGACAGACAGACAGACAGACAGACAGAGACAGAGACAGAGAGATATACAGAGATAAAGAGACAGAAGGAGAGACAGCGAAGCAAAGAAAGACAGAGAGAGATAGAGAGAGAAAGAGAGAGAGAGTGAGAGAGAGAAGGAGAGAGAGAGACTGTATTGAATACACACATATACACTGTACAATAAAGTATACTAAAACGTATCCTATATGATTTTTTTTAATCGTGTAAAAAATAAAACCTATTGATGTGTTGATTGAAGAATTATTACCGTAGACTAAAAAGATGCAATATTATTCATCCCCACAAAACATGCATTAAATTTGTTAACTTAACGAAATAATTCTTTAGTACAAGAAGAAAAATTTAAAAAATTAAAGTAACTCTTGCACTCATGCTTTTACTCCCGTGTTTTTGTTTTTTACTACAGCGGCTACAGAATGATGTTCATTATTAATTTTTTTATAATAATAACTATTTGTATTTTTTTCAATGAACCTTCATCCCTAGTACATGTAGTACTGTTATTTTAGTACCACATAACTTCTTATGGTTGAGTGGTGGGTCTGTTATTGTATCGTGAACTGTGTAACAGCTGTTTCACTCTAAGTACTAAAATTAATACTCACAGGAGGTTCAACGTGTTAGTTGGTAAAATATTAACGAGATTTAACGTAGAATTATAATTAACTTAAAAAATTACATAGCAGGGTAGAATTTCAGGAAGATGACTAAGTATGATTAGTACAACGGGGCTCTATATCCAAAACTACGTGCGACCAAGGGCACTTTTTGGTCGTAAAAATAATATTATGAAATCCCTCTAGCCCTAGACGACTATGTTGCTTTTATACCTACTACCCATTTTGTGACGGTGAGTTTCTTGCTTAAAGTCCATCGTCAGCATTATATAGACTATTTTGTGGACGGGTCCCAAGACTGACCTCTGACAAGTTTATATTTTGCCACAAAACGTGACAGGACGGGAAGATCTGGACTCCTGACTCACGTTATACTGACCGACACTGACAGATACCCAACTAGTAGCGGACGAAAGTGGACAAATATATCAACACATTTCTGACCAATCGTGGGATTGAAATAGCATTACGCTCTACCACTTGTACCAGCACGTACTACTCTGAATTGCAAATTAAATCCAATATCAATTGAAATACCGTAATGAGTAAAATATCACGGAAATGTATTACAAGCAGGAATTATAGCGGTAGTGAATTCAACTTGGGCCCCGAACGAAGCCAAGTTTTGAATCGTAATAAACTTCCTAGATTTGGGGGTCTGAGAGGCCATACAAATATATTCTAACTTCCTAGAAAAAAATGGGGGGAAAGGGGGGGGGGTCTGAGAATCATTGGCTATATTGTCGAATAGCGTTAACATACAGGGAAAACATGTATAGGGAGCTGGGAAGGGGGGAAGGGGGTGAAAAAAAGGTCCCAAATTAACTGTAATATTGTAATTGAATGGCCCATAACCTTAGAACGCTGTTTTATCTACCCCCCTCTATTATGTAAATTCAAATTTATTAAGAAAAAGATCAATAAAGTAGACCTTCTTAACGAACAAGAGATAGCGGTAGTAATTACATTAAACGTAGACCCCGGATATTATTTTGATTTTGATAGTGAAAATTCTTAGTCGGGTGTCTAAGCTTGTATCAACACCGCAGTTAGTAGGACTGGTAAAATGTGGATGCTAGTCTTTACCAACAAGAAATAGCGGTAGTAATTACATTAAACATAGACCCCGACCTTAGCTTCGTTATTGATAGTGAAAAGTCTTAGTCGGGTGACTAAGCTTGTATCAGCAACGCTATAAGAGTGGTAAAATGTGTACGCGAGTCTTTACGAACAAGAAATAGCGGTAGTAATTACATTAAACATAGACCCCGACCTTAGCTTCGTTTTTTTGATAGTGAAAACTCTTAGTCGAGTGTCTAAGCTTGTATCAGCAACACAGTTAGTAGGAGTGGTAATTACATTAAACATAGACCCCGACCTTAGCTTCGTTATTGATAGTGAAAAGTCTTAGTCGGGTGACTAAGCTTGTATCAGCAACGCTTATCCTCACCATTTTACACATGCGCTCAGAAATGCTTGTTCTTTATCGCCATCATTAATGTAATTTGTATCTGGGGCTGGAATCGAAGCAAAAATGATAGTGAAAACTCTTAGTCGAGTGTCTAAGCTTGTATCAGCAACACAGTTAGTAGGAGTGGTAAAATGTGGACGGGAGTCTTTAAAAACAAAAAATAGCGGTAGTAATTGCATTAAACTTAGACCCCGACCTTAGCTTAGCTTTTGATAGTGAAAAGTCTTAGTCGAGTGTCTAAGTTTGTATCAACACCGCTATTAACGCTGAACGTGTTTCTCGACGATTAAAAAAAAATACGGCAGTAATGACATTAAACATGGCCACTGGATTCAGCTTCGTTTTTCATAGTGAAAAGTCTAAGTAGAAGTATGTCTAAGCTTGTATCAGCACCGCTGTATGAGTGGGGAATTGTGGGCGCACTTTTTAAGATTACCGCGGTTATTAATTAAGAAATTGAGGAGTTTGAATATAATTATACATGTATTACTACATATATTTTAGAACCTTGTACTGTAATCCCCCTTTCCACCCGTGGGCGCGGTGGCACTGGGGTAGAACATCGGCTTCCGACGCAAAAGGTCCGGGTTCGAGCACTAGAGATTGCGCTCCCTACTGGTTGGGTCGGTGCCAGTTTAATGTGACCGGCTGAGACAGGAGTTATGATATCCCCGCCATGTCTCGTGTGTGGCAGCACGTAAAATTGTCAGACATCAGTCTTGGGGATCGTCCACAATATAGCCTATATAGTGCTGATGTTGGACGTTAAACCAACTCCACAACAACAACACAACAACTCTCTCCTCCCCATCTCTTAACACTGTTCAAACAACAATCAATGACCACTGCCCCCCCCTCTCTCCCTC
>RQTK01000612.1:0-20478 GCA_003991915.1 Elysia chlorotica | reverse complement strand
TATTATTATTATTATTATGATCATCATCATCATCATCATCATCATCATCATCATCATCATCATCATCATCATCATCATCATCATCATCATCATCATCCTCATCATCATCCTCACAATAATTATTTTTTTTTGTTTTTTGTTCAGGTTGTTGCTGTCATTATTAATGCTATATTTTTTTTCTAAAAAGACAAAATAATATAACATGTAGATAAATAAAAACATAATAGGTGACTAATGACAAATAACGTTATATAAACAACTTAACTAAAAATAAGTTTGTATTTCTTGCAAATCTATGTCTCCCTAACTGTCACAAAAGATAGACTACCTTATTTAGATTTTTAGCTTTGAAAGCGTTCGGCTTTCTATGTCTATCAAGGCGTCAAAAAATAGAAGGCCAAGTCACCGAATTAAAATAAGTGAAAAGATTGTTGCTTACCAAGATGTCCAAAAATATTTTTGAACGCCTTGTTGCTTACTATTGGTAAAAGTGATTTTGTTTTCTTTCTTTCTACGCATAGATAGGACAGAATGATACTTAGAGAGTATTTTTCAGCCCACGCGATCAGCCTACACTGCAAAAATGTGAACTGTCCTATCTACGTGCGCACTATTTTTCGTTATTTTTTTTAAATTCAATATATAAATGATCGATCATTTTATATTGTGTCCCTCAATTGTTGCTTAATACAAGTTGCGCAGCGCGATGCAAAGATGTTCAAAATATAGCTCACTTTGATTCTTGCTGCAAGTTTCTGAATATTTCGGTCACTTGACCATCTATTTTTGGAAGCTTTGATGTCTATGTTATTCTTGGCAGTTTTTCCGTAAGTTTTTTTAGAGCAAAAATTAGCTACTAAATCTAGGCCTGCCGTTATCTTTAAAGAAAAGAACGTTCGATCTTTTTACGCGCTGCTTGACATTGTAAGATTGTTTTTATTCCTGGAGTTAAAGCAGAAAATATCAAGAAATTAGTACAACAACAATGAAAACAAGAGTCAAAGCGAACTTTTAATTTTACTGACCGAGAATGGAAAGCAATTCATTTGCTTCCTTGTAACAACACTCAGGATGTGAAATTTAGTTAAGTGCGCTTTTTTTTGGTTCAGCTCCGAAGATCTACAGAACATATAAAAAAATATTCTGGGGAATAATGAAATGCGGATTGCATTTTTTAAAGCAGTCCATTTATACTGGAACCGGGGGGGAGGGGGGGTGTTTTCTTATAGAACCCCCATTCTGCAACCGTAATTATTTATAATATTATCACTGCTATGCAGAATTTAAACCTATTGTCTTGAGGGCCAGTGTGTGTTGTTGTTGTTGTGTTTGAGTTGGTTTAACGTCCAATATTAGCATTAGACTATATGTAGATGGGCTCCAAGACTGACGTCTGATAATTTTATGTGCTACCGCACAGGAGACAGGGCGGGGATACCATGACTCCTGTCTCAGTCGGTCACATTAAACTGACACCGATCCAACCAGTAGGGAGCGCAATCACCAGGACTCGAACTCGGACCTTTTTCGTCGGAAGCCGATGTTCTAACCCAGGGCCACCACGCCCCCCGAGGGACAGTGAAAGCAGATTATGAAAACACAATAGCTTCTTAGTAGATCTTGAGTTTTGTTTTGTTTCTGTTTAATATATTTCCATAGTGGTTAGAGAGAGGTTTTTAAGTAGTCTATTTTAAACCCCTTGTGGGTGTTTTGTTTTAAGAGTCTGAATTATGAATCTGTTATAATTATTATATTGCTGTGTGAAAAAAAAAGTGAAAAAATAAAGAAACTTTAAGTGTTGGGGGCATATGAAATTAGTTCAACATAACAAAAATACATAGCCTTTAAGTAGTCCATTCAAAGTCCTTCATTGTACTTTCCTTTGTTCTTTTCTTCTTTTTTTTCTGTGAAAGCCTCAACTCTACATCCGTGAATATTGCTATGAATAGTATTGTACTACCAGACAATGTTAGCACAATACACTTTCAAAAAATAATTGAATCCGGTTTTCTTAGTAAATGGATCGGATAATATTGTTCTCTAGAACAAATCACCTGCCCGTTAAATACTTTTGGGTGTGTGTTTAATTCCTAGAAATTCGTACAAACTGAAAGAAAAGGCGTTCGTTTGAAATAGGAAACCCCTATGGCAAAATTACTGCTCCAACGGTAAGGCCTATTTAACAAGAATACTACCAGGGACAATAATATGTAAGGGTCTATTGTCTCAGAAACGACACAATACCTACTACATAGGCTAAGACGCCCACGATGTGTGTGTGTGTGTTTTTTTTTTTTTGGGGGGGGGGCTAATTAGGTGATAAAGAGGGTGTTTGGGGGGGGTTGCTTTAACGTGAGAAAGAGTGGTAGTTGTGGTTGGGTTGCTTTAACGTTAAACAGCAGCACTATATAGGCTATATTGTGGACGGGCCCCAAGACGGACGTCTGACAATTTTATGTGCTGCCACACACGAGACAGGGCGGGGATACCATGATTCTTGTCTCAGCGGTCACATTATACTGACACCGACCCAAGCAGTAGGGAACGCAACAGCCAGGATTCGAACTCGGGACATTTTGCGTCGGAAGCCGATGTTCTACCCCTGGACCACCGCGCCCCCACGTGATGAAGGGTTGGTCTTCCCATGAGGTTCGAAGTTCCTGATTGGATCCCAAGAACGGGTACTTTATTTGGTTCTATCGGGTTCTCAGTTTAGAAAAGTCTTTTACGACCACGACGCATTTTCTTTATAACCCTTTACTATCAGTGACATTGCAATTTTCACAATTTCTGACTCTGCGTAACTTTTGAAAAACAGGCCTCTTAAAAAGTAGTAGATCTTCTAGCACTTCTAGCACTTTGCCCTTTTTAAGGAAAAAACAACGTAAAGGTAAATCTGTAGGCAGTAACTGTTATATACACGGAAGATCTCTCAGAGTTTATCGTTTCCTCGATCTCAGGAAAAATCAAATGCGACAGTAATTGCAGAGAAAAATACAATTTCCATGAAATGTACATTCCTTTATGTGAAAAGGAAAACAGGGGTGGGATAATATTTTTTTCATAATGATTTTTATTGAGAATATTATCTTTGGCTTTTAAATATTGTTTCGCTTTCTATTTCTCTTTAGTTCTTTTTAGCTCAATCTTTTTATCAGTCTGTCTACCTATCCCCTTCCCTCTCTCTATCGATCTATCTATCAATCAATCTACCTACCTAACTAGCTATCTATCTATCAATCTTGCTATATATCGATCTATCTATCTATCTATCTATCTATCTATCTATCTATCTATCTATCTATCTATCTATCTATCTATCTATCTATCTATCTATCTATCTATCTATCTATCTATCTATCTATCAACCAATCAATTAATCTTTCTATCTATCTATCTATATTCTTTTTAGCTCGCTAGTTAGCTAACTAGCTATTACACTATCTATCTATCTATCTATCTATCTATCTATCTATCTATCTATCTATCTATCTATCTATCTATCTATCTATCTATCTATCTATACATGCATCTTTTTCCCCTCACTGCAGTGCAAGCGTTTAAATTGAGTGTTCCTTATTTCTTTAATCTTTAGGCATCTTTGCTTCTCTCTCTCTCCCTCTCTCTCTCTCGCTCTCTCTCTCTCTATCTCTCTCTCTCTCTCTCTCTCTCTCTCTCTCTCTCTCTTTCTATAGTATGCTGCTTTCCCTCCAAGTACTTTCTGGTTTACTTTCACATATGTTTTTTTTTCTTCTTTTTTCCCCTTTGTATTTATGTTTTGTAATTTTATCTGTTCCTGTATCTTTTTGTATCTGTCTGATTGGTTATCTTGTTCGCTCTTTCTTGTTGTTGTAGTTGTTGTTTTGTTTTTTTCGCTTTATCATTGCAGTTGGAATATGTTCCTAAAAATCTGCTGTATTTGGGAATTTCTCTCTCTCTCTCTCTCTCTCTCTCTCTCTCTCTCTCTCTCTCTCTCTCTCTCTCTCTCTCTCTCTCTCTCTCTCTCTCTCTCTCTCTCTTTCTCTCCGTTTTCAGCCGGACCTTATCTAAATTGTAGTAACAACAACGTTGCTCTAGGCCTAGTCTACGACTCAGCTTACTTTTAAATTTTAAAGTAGTATATACAAAGAAACCTTGGTCGTAGGTCTAATCTTAAAACTCCGTTGTTCTTACTACTGTCCAGATTAAATCTGACCGATCCCGGGACTTGACCAATATTATTCTTGACCTTCCTGACTCTTTGGCGACCAGCCTTATCTCTATATTATATCCGGGATATATAGGGTAAGGTACAGGGCGCTGTCTCAAATTCACCAATCTCATTCTTCGGAAACGAGACAAAAGTCGTACTACGCAAAATAATCTTCCTTTATCTGAACGTAACCGATCGAGCAGGATATTGGCCGATTACAATATTTATTTAAACCGGAACCTCCACTATCGTATGTTGGTTGGTCGGATAGTTAGTGTCTTAACGTTGACGTGTGAAGTCAGAACCTGAGGTATCTTGGGGATGGGTCTTTGGTGTAATGTCTGAGATTTGTACGTGCTGACAGACAGAGATACAGCAGGTATACCAGGACTCCCTCATCAAGCACTCAAGAGCAGACAAGACCTGGGTCCGTATGCAACTCGTTCGTCTAAGTATAAACTTACGTACGCTAAGTTTTGGTGAACTTAACTTAAGTTAAGTCGAGCGTATGCAAGTGAGCATTCAGAAAATATCTTAGTTAAGTTTCTACTTAGCACAAAGTAACCGATCAATCGACCATGCGCATGCGCAATGCGTACTTTCATTTGTGAGAAAGGCGAGCTAATGAATATTCCGCTGACCCAGGGTGACCCTTCTGACACACCTTAACCACTACACACACATACACACTTTGCTGCTGATGCGGCTACATTAGATCTAGGCTTAAAGATTATGAAATTTCATAAATTTTGGTTGAATTTACTTTCTAGTAACTAAACTAAGGTATAGATTCTAGTTTCTCATTAATAACAGCCTAGATTTAGATCCACACGCAAGTTTAGATGTAGATCTAGGCTGAGGTTTGCGGCAGTAGAAGACGCGACATTACTCGATTATAATTATTAAAAAAAACACCGTACGGTAATGTTAAATGCATCGAATAAGTTTAAGTGAGACTATACATGAATAAAAATGATTGTCGCATGTACACTTATCGCTTTATTGGTTTATTAGGCGTATTTTAAAAATTGAGTCGAGAGGTTTACAAGATGGCGGTCTGCCTGGCGCGTTTGTTGCTATTATGGCGCGGTGGGCTATGAGAAAAAGCAATGCGCTGATTGGCTACGTTTTTACTTAGGGTAGTTTACGACGGGGTATTTCGAACTTACTAAGTTCGCACGTAGTAAGTCGACTTAACGGCTAAAACACCCAGTTGCATCAAACTTAAGAGGAAAGTGTAAGTTACGACATAAACTTACTACGACAAAAACCACTTGCATACGGACCCTGGTCTACATCTAGATTCTAGACCTTAGATTTGTACGTGCTGACAGACACCACAGAGATAGAGCAGGTATACCAGGACTTTAGTCTCCCCGGATCTTTAGCGCAACCGAGACCGAAACCGAATCCGGATACAGGAAGCCATTTTATCTGTAACAATTGCGGACCAATGAAAGGAGGTAATTTGAGACTAGGATAGTATTCTCTCTCTCTCTCTCTCTCTCTCTCTCTCTCTCTCTCTTTCTCTCCGTTTTCAGCCGGACCTTATCTAAATTGTAGTAACAACAACGTTGCTCTAGGCCTAGTCTACGACTCAGCTTACTTTTAAATTTTAAAGTAGTATATACAAAGAAACCTTGGTCGTAGGTCTAATCTTAAAACTCCGTTGTTCTTACTAGTATACTACTGTCCAGATTAAATCTGACCGATCCCGGGACTTGACCAATATTATTCTTGACCTTCCTGACTCTTTGGCGACCAGCCTTATCTCTATATTATATCCGGGATATATAGGGTAAGGTACAGGGCGCTGTCTCAAATTCACCAATCTCATTCTTCGGAAACGAGACAAAAGTCATACGACGCAAAATAATCTTCCTTTATCTGAACGTAACCGATCGTGCAGGATATTGGCCGATTACAATATTTATTAAAACCGGAACCTCCTCTATCGTGTGTTGGTTGGTCGGATGGTAAGTGTCTTAACGTTGACGTGTGAAGTCAGAACCTGAGGTATCTTGGGGATGGGTCTTTGGTGTAATGTCTGAGATATGTACGTGCTGACACACAGAGATAGAGCAGGTATACCAGGACTTTAGTCTCACCGGATGTTGAAGTGTAACCGAGACCGAAACCGAATCCGGATACAGGGAGCCATTTTTTATTGTAACAATTGCGGACCAATGAAAGGAGGTAATTTGAGACTAGGGTAGTAAGTATAACAGTGCAATAAACTTAGGCCCCTTACTAAGGGTGGGTTTTATAGCACATAAATTCCTCCTTAATTGGAAGTCTAAGATTGTCGCACCGTTGTACATACTATTCCAGGAGTTTTGTTACAGTTAGAACAATAAAAGTTTTGTTTTAACGTGAAGAATCTAAACATGCAGTTTCTCTCATGACAGCCAAAACAGGATACCTGATACAGGATGCAATGTTAGTCTCTCTGTGGTGTTGTTTATTTGTTGTCGTTTTGTTTTTTGTTTTGTTTTTTATTTGCTTGCTGTTTTTGTTGCTTTTTGTTTTTGTTTGTTTGTTTTTCTTTTTTTTTCTAACCATCCGTAGAGTTCCAATGTTTTTCAAGTAAACAAATACAACATGTGCAATATGGGAAGCAGGTGTTAGGAATGTTTTGGAACTAGTCAGAAACACAAAGAGAGAGAGAGAGAGAGAGAGGGAGAGAGAGAGAGAGAGAGAGAGAGAGAGAGAGAGAGAGAGAGATAGGAAGAATGAGTGATTGAGTGAGTGAGAAAGAATGGGGAAGGCTCAGAGAGAGAGAGAAAGAGAGTCCTATGTCCTCAAGAAAATTATTATACAGCGAATCTTTCGTATGAGTGAGAAAGAATGGGGAAGGCTCAGAGAGAGAGAAAAAGAGAGTCCTATGTCCTCAAGAAAATTATTATACAGCGAATCTTTCGTATTCAATGGGTGAACAGAAATGCATAGGCCAATTTTTTTTTTTTTTTAGTTCCTGTTTTTTTGGGTTTTTTTTATTGCTGTTGTTGTTTTTGTTTTTGCTGTTGTTGTTGTTGTTGTTGTTGTTGTTGTTGTTGTTGTTGTTGTTGTTGTGGGGTTGCTGTTGTTGTTGGGTTTTTGTTGTTGTTGTTGTTGTTGTTGTTTTTTGTTTTTTTGTTGTTGTTTTTTTTTGGGCGGGGGGCTTGTTTTTTGTTTTGTATTTTTTGGGTGGGGAGAGGGGCAGTGTCGTTGTAAATGCTGTTATTGTGTGTTTATCTCTTTATATATTCGTATTGGTGTTGTTTGTTGTGTTCCTGCTTCTGCCATTGTTATTGTTTTTGTTGATGACGTTGTCGTTAATTCTGTTGTTGTTGCTGGTGGTTGTTTTCTTGTCAAAGATCAGATTAGATTTAACTTAAATTACCACAAAATTTTGATAATGGTTCTTTCGTATCCCATAAGCGTTCTCTTTTTTCGAAACAGCCATCATTCTAGTGTACGACAAAATCATTGAATATAATTAAATCCTAAAGAAAACCGGTACAGACGAAAAAAAAAACCGTAGTCACCCAAAAACAAACGGAAATCTGACCTTTAGTCCAGAGTTCATAGACCAGTGTCCAGTCTAATATGGCTACGACCAGTCCAGACACTCTGACCGCATTATACCCGGTTACTGACCGTGAAATGACGTATCAATATTGGCAAGTTTTCCTGTTCAACAGACACTTAGCGATAACGGGACCTAAGAAAACGGAGACGATTTTCTACGGAAATCTGAACCGGGGTTGGAATATGTCTATTCTAGGCTTAGGAAGCCAATGGACGTTCAGAAAATTCATGAACCTTAGCGTTATGATTACGTCTTTCTTTACAGACATGTACATCGCAAAGCCTGAAATGTGTCCTGATTCCAGACTGATGAGTCTGTTAACATTGTCTCTTAATATTCGTAATATTAATTTTAAAGTTGTTATTTTTAAAGCTGGTAGAGTTTGTAGCACAGCTTTGAATTGGTCTTGAGTCCTAACTTTTTAGCAAGCGTCGAAAGATCAATGTACGACTAGAATCAGTATTTCAATATAATCATACCGGTTCGTAAACATTCTTTTTTAACAACCAATAGAATGTTTTTAAAGTAAAACAATAGCTTTTAGTCAGAAGCAGTCAGTTAAATAGGAAAATCAACGCGTAAATTGATTATCTCAGAATTTAGTAAGATTTTACAAGTGGCTAAGTCACAGAAGAACGAGGAAGTATGAAATACTCTGAGAGAGAAAGGGAGAGAGAGAGAGAGATGGTTATTATCTCCCTCCCCCTCCTCCTCCCTCTTTCTCTTTCTCTCTCTCTATTTCTCTCTTTCTCAACTTCTCTTCTCTTTCTTTGTCTGTCTTTTAACTGTTTCTCCCTGTCTAACCCTCCTTTTCTCGGTACGACGTTTGTGTGCATGTGTGCGTGTCTGAGATTTCTTGTATGAATTACAACACAGTGATTATTTTTTATACTTATGCTCGTCTGCTGTTTAAAAAAAAAAACAATATCGAAAACAACTAAGCTTAGATTACTATTCTTTCAGACTTCGACTTCGCCCTCAATAAATAAAAACCGCAAAAGAAAAGGGGAGCAATTGAAAAAAAAAAAAAATAAAATTACGTAACTAAATTTTTCTATTTTAGTTCTTTGGAAAGAAACTGAATTACAGCTATTAAATGATAATAATCAGCTTTTTCCGCTTGTATCGCCTGACTATAGAACTAAAAAATATTATTGACGCTTTAAAAAAAAAAAAAAGGTTGTCCACACGATTATGATTAAACCATATTATGATCCATGAGAAATCTTGTACCTCAAGCATGATAGCCAAGCTGTTGTTAAATGCTAACATCAGTCGGAAGTGATAATTGTCAATATTGATAAGTGTCTTATTAGTAAGAAAATTCGTTTCCGTGTAACGTTAAAAGCCTTAAACAATAAGTTAGATAGTAGTTAATTTAAAATACATTATAGAGGAAGAAAAAGTCCTTACAGGGTGGTATTAAGATTTAACGCTAAGCTTCCAAATTATTACAGTGTCGTAATAAACCATCGCATTGCTCTTGAAACGTGTTAAAAGAAGTTTTAAGATTAAGTTGAAGTTATATATATTTATAATACAGGAAGACATAGATAAAGAAAGAGACAGGGATAGTTATTCAAAGAAGAAGGCTGTCTCTCCCTTTCTCTTTCCCTTTCTCTCTCTCTCTCTCTCTCTCTCTCTCTCTCTCTCTTTCTCACACACAGACACACGCACGCTCTCTATTTCCTTTTATCTTATAGCTTAATCTGGCCTTTTCTCAATTTTATAATGTTTCGCTGTCTCTCAATTTTATTATTATTAACTTTTCCTCGTCCTAACTCTGTAACTCTCTCTCTCTCTCTCTCTCACTCTCTCTCTGTCTCTCTCTCTCTTTCTCTCTCTCTCTCTTTCTCTCTTTTATTCTATCTTTATCTAACCACTTCCTTATTCTATGAATATATTTCTGGCGGTCAATTATTGTATCATTACATACTTCGCCTCCTTATAACCCTATTCTAGTTCATGCACTCATGAGAACGCTAGAATGTTGTTTATCAGATCACGCTTTATGAACGCTCTGTTTAACAAACCTGCCAACAAATCCAACCATTTAAGCACATACTTTAACCAAACCAATCGTAAGAAAATATATTATACAAATATTATTTTCGCGGAGGATTGGCAGGTATGGGAGTCCAAGATACATGTTAATGCCTCGTTTTTTTTTACAAATTTGTTTTAATTTTTTTCCATTTTTTCTTACGGAAGTCTGGGAGACCCGCGGCGTAAAGCTCATTTATACTTATTATTATGTACTTCTTCTTCTTCTTCTTCTTCTTCTTCTTCTTCTTCTTCTTCTTCTTCTTCTTCTTCTTCTTCTTCTTTTCTTGGTCTTGGTTTGGATAAAGTATGTACTTCAATGGTTGGATTTGTTGGCAGGTTTGTTAAACAGAGCTTTCATAAAGCGTGACTGATAAACAACATTCTAGCGTTCTCATGAGATCATGAACTAGAATAGGGTTATAAGGAGGCGAAGTATGTAATGATACAATTATTGACCGCCAGAAATATATTTATAGAATAAGGAAGTGGTTAGATAAAGATAGAAGGAAAGAGAGAGAAAGATAGAGAGAGAGAGAGAGAGAGAGAGAGAGAGTGAGAGAGAGAGAGAGAGAGAGTTACAGAGTTAGGACGAGGAAAAGTTAATAATAATAAAATTGAGAGACAGCGAAACATTATAAAATTGAGAAAAAGTTAAATTAAGATAAAAGGAAATAGAGAGAGTGCGTGTGTGTGAAAGGGAGAGAGAGAGAGAGAGAGAGAGAGAGAGAGAGAGAGAGAGAGAGAGAGAGAGAAAGGGAAAGAGAAAGGGAGAGACAGCCTTCTTCTTTGAATAACTATCCCTGTCTCTTTCTTTATCTATGTCTTCCTGTATTATAAATATATATAACTTCAAATTAATCTTACAACTTCTGTTAACACGTATCAAGAGCAATGCGATGGTTTATTACGACACTGTAATAATTTGGAAGCTTAGCGTTAAATCTTAATACCACCCTGTAAGGACTTTTTCTTCCTCTATAATGTATTTTAAATTAACTACTATCTAACTTATTGTTTAAGGCTTTTAACGTTACACGGAAACGAACTTTGTCACTAATAAGACACTTATCAATATTGACAATTATCACTTCCGAATGATGTTAGCACTTAACAACAGATTGGCTATCCTGCTCGAGGTTCAAGATTTCTCATAGAACATAACTAGGGCTTAATCATTATCTTGTGGACAATCTTGTTGTTTTTTTTAAAGCGTCAATAATATTGTATAGCTCTATAGAAAGGCGATACAATAAACTAGCGGAAAACCCGATTCTTATCATTCAACTTGATGCAACTCAGTTTGTTTCCAAAGAACTAAAAAAGAAAAATTTAGTTACATAATTTTATTTTTTTTTTTTTTCAATTGCTCCCCTTTTCTTTTGCTTTTTTTCTGTTGAGGGCGAAGTGGAAATATGAAAGGATAATAATCACAGCTTCGTTGTTTTCGATATTGTTTTTTTTTTTAAACAGCAGACGAGCATAAGTATAAAAAATAATCACTGTGTTGTAATTCATACAAGAAATCTCAGACAGGCACACATGCACACAAACGTCGTACCGAGAAAAGGAGGGTTAGACAGGGAGAAACAGTTAAAAGACAAAGAAAGAGAAGAGAAGTTGAGAAAGAGAGAAATAGAGAGAGAGAAAGAGAAAGAGGGAGGAGGAGGGGGAGGGAGATAATAACCATAAAGTTAAATAGACTTTTGTTTTAAAAAAATAAGCAAAAATTATAAATTCAATTTTTAGACATCAACCCCGCAATCTTTAAATTAAAAACTACGAGCTCAATCCTTGGACCCTAAACCGCACAGTTGCTGTTAGATTTCTTTCAAAGGTTAAGCCCCAATAATCGCTTTAAAAAGGGATTGGGCCTCGGAGGAACAAGGAATCGCAAACATGCCATGCGAGTTACCGACTTCACCGCGCGATGCACTGAAATGTCCGGGTTTGTGGCAACGAATAACAACAAAGTATATTACACATTTCCTGGGATAAATCAATAGCAGAGTTGCCAGTTTTGTATGGTGAAAAAGCGAACTTGTATGAACTTACAGAGTCATATTTATTTGCCTTAAAGTGTCCGCTTCGATAACTCGTGACGTTGCTAGCTCTTCGTTACGTTGTTTTGTTCATTTCTTCCTTGTTTTGTTTTGTTTAAGGTTCTGGCGTGTGTAAAAGTTGGGAAGGGCTAGTAGTTGCCTCGGTGGGGCGCGGTGGTCCTGGGGTAGAACATCGGCTTCCGACGTAAAAGGTCCGGGTTCGAGCCCTGGCGATTGCACTCCCAACTGGTTGGGTCGGTGTCAGTATATTTATTTATTAATGTGACCGACTGAGACAGGAGTCATAGCATCCCCGCCCTGTCTCGTGTATGGCAGCACATAAAATTGTCAGGCGTTAGTCTTGGTGCCCGTCCACAATATAGCCTATATAGCGCTGATATTGCACGTTAAACCAACTAAACAAAACAAACACAGTAGTAGCCTCAACTATTCACACCCGACAGTCGATACAGTTACTGTAATCTCTATACCTGTATACAAAACAGCTTAGGCTAGGCGGATTTGTTCCATTGGCGAGCATAGTGGTGCTAAGGCTAGAGTGTCGGCATCCCATGCAGGATGTCTGCAGTTCGACTCCCACCTGATCCACCTTTCTCGCTACCGATTGGGTCGTTGTCAGTTTAATGTGACTGAACAATTCCAATCGCTAGTAGTAGTAGTTGTAGTAGTAGTAGTAGTAGTAGTAGTAGTAGTAGTAGTAGTAGTAGTAGTAGTAGTAGTAGTAGTAGTAGTAGTAGTAGTAGTAGTAGTAGTAGTAGTAGTAGTATTGGTACTGTTATAATAGTAAGGCTATGATGATGATGATAACGTTGATACTTGAACACTAAAATCTATCAGCTACATTTTTACTAGAAAAGCGTTGTCTAAAGGGCAATAAATATTTTATTTTTAACATACTTTTTATTTCCCTTGCCGTTCTTTTACCAGTTGTAGTTGCGATAACTGCAGCAGCAACAGCAGTAACAGCAGCAGCAGTGATAGAAATAGCTGTAACAGCAGCAGTGTCTGTGATGCTTTCAGCAAAATTTGTGCTTGAGCTTGCAGCTGGAAAATCTGTCTAAGAAAATAACGTCGTTCATAAATTAAAAAAAATCATTTTCATAAAACACTACTAATTTACAAAAAATAGGGATTAAAAAAACATGTTAATGCAGTGAATACATTTCCATTTAAGGAGCCACAGCAGCAGCAAGGAAGGACTGAATTTGACGACGTTTTCTAAGAACGACTGACTTTGCAGACGTTTTCTAAGAACGACTGACTTTGCAGACGTTTTCTAAGAACGACTGACTTTGCAGACGTTTTCTAAGAACGACTGACTTTGCAAACGTTTTCTAAGAACGACTGACTTTGCAGACGTTTTCTAAGAACGACTGACTTTGCAGACGTTTTCTAAGAACGACTGACTTTGCAGACGTTTTCTAAGAACGACTGGATACCATACACCCCTTTTGCTTTACCTTTTTTAATTGCTTGTTTCTGTCTTAGAAGAAAGAAATCTAAGAAAAGTTTGGGTATTTTATGATTGGATTTTAAATTAAACGTCAGCGTAAATTCCTGGGTTGTTGGTTTTTCTTTAACCTTGATTTGTTAAGCTCGTTTTTTATTTCCGCTGATTAATAGAAAACAGGGGTGCCCATACCCGTTCATGACGTATAAAATCAGCTACCGATAACTAAGCTTGTTAGCCCGTCACCTT
Source organism: Elysia chlorotica (assembly GCA_003991915.1). NCBI lineage: Eukaryota > Metazoa > Mollusca > Gastropoda > Plakobranchidae > Elysia > Elysia chlorotica. The sequence goes on along the minus strand of RQTK01000612.1, from coordinate 6,910 downwards.
GTTAGATACCAGTGAGTCAGCTGTGATAGGCTCTGTTCCAGGGGCGTAGAATGCGAAACATGTTAGTAAAATAGACTCATCTAGGCCCGTATTTTTAATCGTGTCCGTATCTATTTAGTAGTCGTAACTGAAACCGTAAGCCAAAACTTAGTTCCGAGACCTGGTAGGCGTAAATGAGCAACTGGTTTAACCATAGGCCTGTGCTACTAAACTTTGTAGCTCTGACATAATAGTTATTATGGGTTGGGGTTGGGTTGGGTTGGTTTAACGTCCAACAGCAGCACTATATAGGATATACTGTGGACGAGCCCCAAGACGGATGTATGACATTTTTATGTGCTGCCACACACGAGACAGAGCGGGGATACCATGACTCCTGTCTCAGCCGGTCACATTATACTGACACCGACCCAACCAGTAGAATAGTTATTATGAACGCTTTCACACGATTATAATCTCCTATTGAGCCCTATGTGTCTTCAACTATCTATTTATGTCCGATTTCGTTAACTATTGCTTGGATCGGTGTCATGACCTGCTGAGACAGGAATCCTGACATCACCGCACTGTCTCTGTGTAGCAACACGCAAAAAATATCAGACTTATGTTTTGAGCCTCTTCCACGATAAAGCTTTGCTGTTTACGTTGAGCGTAACCAACTCACCCACTTACTCGCCAAAAAGATCAATGACGAAGAGTGGTCTTTACTTAGTCGGGTTTACGTTTATCGCAACCTGTACTTATAACCCCACATTTAGACTTAGACTTAGTTCATGTTGCTCCCTTGGGATGTAGGCTAGATGTTCACAACAACATTAACAAGACTTTCTCAACCCAATTGTTATTCATAAAGCAATCGTCGTCATTGTGCCCTCTCAATTTGGGGTTGGCGTGCCATATGGATATATGAGGTTCACATGTAGCTGGGTCCCTGTTCACTCTTTTATGTCGTAGTACCACTCCTTGCTGGATCGGCCTTTGCATTTTCTTCCTTCCATTCTGCCTGTTAGGATTGTTTGAGTGAGACTGTCATGCCTTGCTTTGTGGCCAAAAAAGATGTGATGTCGAATGCTTTCCATTAATTCTCTTTAAACACCGAGTATTTTCAAGACTACTGCGTTTGTTTGTTTTTTTCTGTTTTTTTTTTTAATTTATGCTTGGTTATCTTTGAAATACCTTCAGCTCGAAAGTTTCTAATTATTTAGCTGATTCTTTGTAGAGAGTCAATGTTGCGTCGCCGATATCACTATGAAAAATGTACTTAGAGCAATGCTTAAGTTTGCTTTTTTTTTAAAGTATTCTATGGTGATTTGAAACTTCATACCAATGATGTGGTCTACATGTATATGCCCCTAATGGAAATATGATTTCCGTTTTTTAATCCATTTCCTGCGGTTAATTTCATTAAAAAAAAAAACATTGGTTATACTTATAGTTTTAAGTATATAACGAAGCTTTCTAAAATTTTAATTATTTTATTCATTTTAAGGCAGGCATTTTTCTTTATGTAATAAAATGATATCTCCTTTTCTATGAGTAGGGGCCAGGCATGGTTTAGTTGGTTGGGTTTTAACGTCCAACGTCAGCAACTTATAGGCTATATCGTGGACGGGCCCCAAGACGGACGTCTGACAAATTTATGTGCTGCCACACACGAGACAGGGTGGGGATACCATGACTTCTGTCTCAGTCGGTCACATTATACTGACACCGACCCAACCAGTAGGGATTGCAACAGCCAGGGTTCGAACTCGGGACCTTTTGCGTCGGAAGCCGATGTTCTACCCCTGGGCCACCGCGCCCCCCTGGGGCCAGGCAACCTTTTCAAAACTATACTGATACGATATCAAGTCATACACGTATGATTTTATTCTATTCGAAAAAAAGATTTATAGAACTCAGTAGGAATTCCCTCTGGGCCGGGTGATGATTGGTTTTTCATAAAGCTTTAGAGTCATCAGAAATTCTTCTTCCTTAAGGGATTGCTCACACAACTCTTTCTCGAATTGTTTTACTTGAGGTAATTATATATATATTATTTTGTGCAGGTTATAATCACTTTGCTGTGCAATGTGCTCATCTTCTATTTCATTTATATAAGGTTTCCAATAATATTTTTTTATCATTTCTATGTATTTTTTATCTTTGAATAGATACTTTCAGGCCCCACTTCTTAATTAAATAATTCGTTTCTTTGAGGAACAGACATTTATAATATTCGTTAATAGCTTTATGTTTACATCAGCTTTTTTTCTTCATCTAATTGTGCAGTTCATATCACTTCATTCTTAAAAAACAAGATTTATCCGATGTGCTTCCAGAAACTTATGAAAAAGGGTCGCCAAACCTCGGCTTCTATTCGATGCTTCAGTTAGATGAATAGTTCTTCCCCATTCTTTCTTTAGTATCATGTTTCGTTAGGCAATCATTTTTAATTTTTTTAAAGAACCTGAAGAGTTTCTCCTAGCCTTAACCCTAAGAACATAAACCTGTTCGAGCCACTAAAATATAGTGAGGCCTATTGTGTTTGAAAAAAAAGGCTCTGCATTTTAGTGAATGTAAAATGTATTGTATTATAAAATGACACTTGATGTATTGTTCAATTGCCTACACAATTGGGTGTACTGTTCATTTGCTAAATCATTGATAAAATAACTGGTGTTAAAGCAATTTAAGTATGACTCATTTATTAACTTAAAATGTCATCATATTTTTTTATTTCAAAAGTATTTTTGTTGATGAATAATTTAATTCTTTTTTTGTCACTTAGATAATTTTCTATTATTTGTGTAGGCCTATTCATTCTCTTATAAAATGAAATCAAAATTTAATATTTAACAAACTAAATAATAATAAACGACCATTTGAAGGACTTATTTTAATCCATATATTTAAAATGGATGTAACAAGTAAACATTGTAAACAATAAAGATATAGCACCATGAAAATATTCATTTACGTTTGTAAAACATTTAATAATGAAATCAGAAGCAAAATAATAATTGTAATTACCTTTAAAATAATATTCAAGACTGATTGGACTGATCATTTAACAACAGGAAAACCATAAGGAAACAAATATTTAGCAACAAGAAACTTTAAATTAAATAAACATGTTTAGCTGTACATTCGATCAGAAGACGCACCATTAGCTAGGATAATGCAAAAACGATCTATCATGTAAACATAGATATACATCACATATAATTAATTCTATGTTTAGTGTATTTGTAAAATAGTCAATAATATTAGCCAATTGTCTCGTCTCATCGCTAAACATTCGTTGGATGTTTTTTTCAATTGGGGTCTTTTTTTGGCCTGTGACTGATACAGATTTGTTGACAAACCAAAATATAATTATACGCTTGTGCAACTCGTCGACTTGCAATATGTGTTCGAACTCCGGCGAATAACCACAGGGATAATTCAACGTGAGATTATAGAATGAGGTTGACCCATTAACTACTGTATCTTGCAAATTTAGATCAACTACTCTTGTTTCACAGTTAGATCTGTTTTACAAGGGAATACAACAATAGTTGCTAACAATACAAAAAAGTTTTTAAGGTTTTGCTACCATTTGAAGTCGACCAGCTCTTCAGTAAAACTATAATATGTATTACGTTGTGTTTGTCAGGTCAATAAAACCGAGAAGTTTATGAGCTTTGTTGGACCTTGGTGTTTTGACATTTCACTTAACTATCATCACAAGATTAATTACATCTAGTTTGTTCTCGCTCCTCTTTGAATTAAAGCTGTTTTCAGTCAATTCATACATGGGTACATATAAAATAAAAGCAATGAGGGCATGGACTTCATGTACAACAGCACTACATGTAATTTAAAAACTTTAAAAAAAAATATTAAAAGTAGATGCACAAACAGTAATTTGGTTTTCTTATCTAATTTGTTTATATTTTACTTAACGTATGTATTCATTTGATTATTATTAGAGTAATATTTTGATTCCGACTTATAAAAACAATCATTAAAAGTTTTCGGAATAAATTGCCTTGGATTACAAAATATATAAAAATAAAAACAAATAGATTGTTATTATTCTTATTCAGGGAGTCTTTCCACGAAGGTGGATTATACATTTCTAGGTAGGAAAAAAGAACCACAGACGTGTACCAGTCGAAAAAAAATGAAATGACGCATCGAATAAATAACGCTAAAATAATAGGTTGTCACAAGGGAATCAGATACAGGCAGACAGGGGTATAGATAGTGGAAGTTGGCTTCTAAACGTTAGAAGCAAGGCTTGTTGTAGACGGGTCCGAAAGCCACGGTCTGACAGTTTTATGTGCTGCCACATAGAGACAGTGCGGGGATACCAGGACGTCTCAGTCAAATTGCACTAACAGCCACCCAACCAGATTAGGACAAAGTGACGCAAATAGAAACGCAAATAGAATTTAAAAGAACATGGGTTTTGAACCGGCGACTTCTCGATTTAAAGACCAACGCTCTATGCTTGCACCACCCCCCCTAATGGCTACAAATAGATACGAAGAAAGGAGCAAAAACTTGCGCTAAAAACAGAAAATTACGGGTTCATCTTTCGATTCAAATGAACACAAAAAGCCAAGATTACAAAATGTTTTGTTTTCTATTGTGACAGGTCCAGTCACATCTGTATGCAACATCAATGTCTAAACCGTTTAAACCACAGGACCAACCTTAAGACAAATACTAAATTGCCCAATGTGAAACCGACCAAATCTAACGATCCATTTTCAACAGATTTTGATATTTGAGAATTAAAGCGTAAATAGGAAAAAGATATAATCAGGAGCATTCCATGATTGGTCAAAATTTACACCGATTGCTCCCTACAAGTTTTTGAAAAAATATGTTAAAGATAAACACTTGTCCAACTCCTAAAAAATTCTAAGGGGCGCATCTCTTCGATTTCACTGTTGTACCGGAGTGAGGTTGCGTGCAGTTTGTTAAGTGCAGGTTAGTGAATCAGTTGGCATGCGATTAAAAAAAAAAAAGACAAAAAAAAAACATGCAACACAGATACAACAGTGAAATGTTTTGATAGATGCGCCCAGCTATTTGCAAAGAAAAATATTTCGCTTTACAAACGGTATGTAAAATTAGATCATATTAACGAATAATTATTATTGTTTTTGCCTATTCAAAAGTCAAGCTTATAGGATGATCTGGTCCTCTTAAATGCAGCTTTCCTATCTTACCCGCACCCTATGAACTGGCTGAAGTGGTAGAGCGTTGGTCTCCAGATCTAGAGTTCCGAGGTTCGAATCACACGATTCACAGATTTGTACGATTTCGTCCCTTGTAACTCGTTAGGTCGGTGCCAGTTTAATGTGACAGGCTGAGGCATGATCATGGTATCCGGCCCTGTCTCATGTGTGGGAGCACATAACATTGACAGACATCAGTCTTGGGGCCCGTCTACAATATAGTCTAAATAGTGCTGACGTTAAACCAACTTAACTCAACTCATCCAATTGAACATAATCAAATAAGGTTTACATGATTTGGTCTTATACGCCTTTGTATAAATTAAAACCCTTATACTCCAATTAAGATTTGCAGATCTAAAATACTTGTAAAAGAAGAAAATTTTCCCCAACAGAAATTAATACTATGCACATTTAAAAATGCCTTATAAAGCTATCTAATTTTACATTACATTACATCAAACCAAAGTCCGACAAAAAATAATGAATTGCTTCTTGATACAATAGAAATACAAACTTAAAAATACAATAGATTTATAATACACAGCAATATTTTATATCTGTCTTGGTTAACATTAAGGGATATAATATAAACCATCTCATTATTTGGGAAAAACGAGTGTAGGTTGTCATTTGGTAAGCAATTGTTCCAGCCTCGACAGTAGGTTGTCATTTGGTAAGCACTTGATCTACTTTCTACAGAAGGGTGTCACCTAGTAAGCATTTGCTCTAGCCTCAAGAGTAGGGTGTCATTTGGTAAGCACTGGTTCCAAGCTCGACAGTAGGTTGTCATTTGGTATGGTCTTGTTCCAGCCTCTAGAGTAGGTTGTCATTTGGTTAGCACTTGTTCCATCTCTTATGACGTCATTTTGGTAAGCACTTGTTCTAGTTTCTACAGAAGGGTATCATCTAGTAAGCATTTGCCCCAGCCTCAAGAGTAGGGTGTCATTTGGTAAGCACTTGTTCCAGCATCGCCTGTGGGTTGTCATTTGGTACGCACTTGTTCCAACATCGCCAGTAGGGTGTCATTTGGTAAGCACTTGTTCCAGCATCGCCTGTGGGTTGTCATTTGGTACGCACTTGTTCCAACATCGCCAGTAGGTTGTCATTTGGTTAGGTCTTGTTCCAGCCGCGACATTAGATCGTTTTTCTGTATGCATCGTCTGGTTCAAGGCTGACCTGGAAAATTGAGACACACCAGCATTGTCTCATGAGAATGGAGTGATATGTAAACATATGAAATTTAAAAAAAATTCCAACCTTTCGTGATTACTCATAATTATTTGTAATATTTAAACCAGATTTTTAACCTTCGATGTTTAATATTTGCATTTTTTTCTCAGGTTTTCCAAATATCAAATTAATTTTTTTTTACTTCTGACGCAGATCTCCCAGATATTTCATATTTGTAATTGTGAAACAGGAGGGTGTGGGGAAGTTCATTTTGAGTTGGTTGATTAACGTCCAGCGTCAATATTTGGGCTATATTTTGGACAGATCCCTAGTCCCAATGTCTGACAATTTTCTCTATTGCCACACATGAGACATGGTTGTGTGCCAATTTTGAAACCGGGTTTTCAAAATTCCGAAGATGATTTTTTTAAAATTTGGTATTGATCGATCTTTCCAACATTCCATGATTTTTAATATTTGTATTTTTGTGTTTCAAACGAAGGTTTTTCTATTGTGTTTGTATT
>RQTK01000611.1:290998-307960 GCA_003991915.1 Elysia chlorotica | reverse complement strand
CAGCAGCACTGTATTAGGCTATATCGTGGACGGGCCCCAAGACAGACGTCTGACAATTGTATGTGCTGCCACACACGAGACAGGGTGGGGATACCATATCAGATCTGCCAATCTAACCAGTCATAAAGTGTCCGAGTCGAATCTAAAATGGTGTAGAATCAAGATCTCCTTTAGTTACTATACCGCCTTGGTAGAACATTGGGTATAATGCTTAAGAATACACTTTTTGGGCGAAAGATTGGCACGTCTGGGATTAGGGTACCCAGCGAGGCTTCCAAAAAAATAACTAGCAGGGTCATACAAAAAACCCAACAACAAGATTTTAGTCTTACATTTCGATCTAAAGTAGCTATATCATTCAAAGAATACTATGATGTGCAATTAGGGCAGTTTACATTCTTGGTCTAGTAGGCTTGTAGGCCCGACGAAAAACTCACTGAGAACCTGGCCTAACTAGGGCACTGATTTTAAATAAAAAGATCACGTTGACCCTTGTCACGTGAAAATGTGTTTACTTCACTCAAGTCGGTGACTTTGCCCTGTTGTTTCGGGTAGCTTCGCTTCCCAGACTTTCCGTCAGTGCTATTTTAAGCCAGACTATACACTCACCGTACACGCGACATTCACCCTGACAGTCGCCCACTGACACAGGGCGTGTATATATGGCTATAGGCCAGGCTTGGTGAGCAATATACAGTCAATGATGTTAATAATCAAAATGGTGGCTGTGAGACAGGTTAAAGATCACTGTGAGTTCGACCCCGCGCCCTCCAACTCAACTCTGACCCTGATTTTCTGTTTGCCACTCACGCCGGCAGTTCGATATAACGTACCAACATTACCTCAGTACCTGCCCACTCAATTTATTGTGTGAATTAATTAAATCCAGATAGACTTGACCACGAAGATCGGCACATTCTATAGATTGTCTCCATACATAATTATCTAAACGGGAGAAAATTCTATTACAGTAGTTATGTAGTTATATACACAGGAATAACGTATCCTAGGCATCTATTTCAGTCGCTTTATCAGTGTTGTAGGTTAGCCATTTCAAAATTTAAAAGGGAAACCTAAAAAACAATGGTACTCGCCTTCCAAAGTGGAACCCTATCCCCCTTCTCGATACTTTATTATTGTTACGCCTCATTCAATATCCATTCTTTATCAGCCGCTGTCTTACAGAGAAGTCGTGGATTTATTTCAATTAACCATAGTCTGACAGTTTTCCGCCGGCATGGTCACCATGATCACACCATCGACTGACACGGTACCCCACGATGACGATGATGATGATGGTGATAATGAGTGTCAATTAAATGCAAGGAAATAACTTAACATTATTCAGCTTATAAACAATTTTCTTCTACAATCTGATCACGCAAACATGTTATTTATAGTTCCCTATTACGTAGGCCGAAAAACGTTATAGAATGACCCCCTCCCATTTTACTATGTTACCCTTTTTGTTTTTAAAGAGGCCAGTCCTAAAAAAAAACACACATGTACACACATAATAGCTATGGTTTAAAGACCTTAACAACCCAGGCTAATACTACTATTGTTCTATAAAAAATGTGTTTGACTTTGAGCAGAGTACCTATAGGATGTCAGTATGGGAAATTGTCAAATACCAAAACAATAGCTACACTCTTCATTCCTGACACATTTCCCACCGTGCATCATTTGTAACGAAATGTCACAGCGTGTGTTCCCACACACACCAACAGCCCTGCTCTGTGTAATTCTCTCTCTCTCTCTTACTCTCTCTCTCCCTCTCTCTCTCTCTCTCTCTCTCTCTCTCTCTCTCTCTCTCTTTTCCCTCTTTCTCACGATCACTCCTCATTTACTCTCCCTTCTACAACCAAAGTAATAACAATAAAATGTTATCATAATAACAAAATCATTATATTAATCAGCACCCTCTTTGTCGTCGTCGTCATCGTTGTTGTTGTTGTTGTTGTTGTTGTTGTTGTTGTTGTTGTTGTTGTTGTTGTTGTTGTTGTTGTTCCTGTTCTTGTTGTTGTTGTTGTTGTTCTTCTTCTTTTTTTTCTTCTTCTTCTTCTTCTTCTTCTTCTTCTTCTTCTTCTTCTTCTTCTTCTTCTTCTTCTTCTTCTTCTTCTTCTTCTTCTTCTTCTTCTTCTTCTTCTTCTTCTTCTTCTTCTTCTTCTTCTTCTTCTTCTTCTTCTTCTTCTTCTTCTTCTTCTTCTTCTTCTTCTTCTTCTTCTTCTTAGCATTATTACTACAGTTATTGTTATTTTTAATACTGCATTAAATATTTTCTCTACTGACTAAAACAATGGGCACACAGCCAAAGTCCTTTGTGAGTTAATACACAAGATATTAATACAGAGATGTCAATGTAACCAACCATCACAGAATAATTATTTAGATAAAAAAAGTGTGATAAAATGCATGCGAATAGCCTTTATTTGCCTGCGGGTGTCAGATGTGTTGATAGACATACCTAGCCTAATACCACCCCCTTAACATTTGTAACAAAACAATCTAAATATTTAATGATATCATTAATAGTAATGGGTTTTGGTGTGTATTGTGTCGATGTTGGAAATGGCCCAACTTCAAACAACCTAACTGGGTGTGCTGGTAGATAATTATATAAGCATTAAATTTTCACATGTCCGCTTGTAATTACTGAGGGGTCACATTCTGTTCAGGGTGATATTGATGAAACACACGGTGTCTGGGTTTGAATTTTTTTATTGTAGCTATTAAGAGCGTCTTTTGCATTTTTGTTGTCATCTATGAATAATTACTGCCTCCCTTGAGATATTAAAAAAAACTACATCTTTAGCCAACACAGTCTAGAGCTACATTACTCAGCATGTGTCATTGTGAGGTGGTGACTATCAGTCAATTAAAGAGTAGGCTGCTGTTTTTGGATACAATTATTGTTTCTTTTTAGCCATCGCATTTAGGACAAAGAAAACATTCGCATTACACATTTTCACCAACTGGAAAGACTTGTGGTTTTTGCTTTGGGGAACCTTAGTTTCATGTTGGAGTGTATAATTAAGTTCTTTTGAGCCTGTAAAAAGGGGGATAATCCTATTATAAGGTCTATTTTTTTAAAGTTAGATCAGCGGAGACTACTCTTAATAGAATTGTCTTGTGCGCGATAAACAGGAGTTATTTCCCTTTTTTAAATTTCATTTTTGAGATTGTAAAAATATTAATACTTATACAAAGAGTCATGTTAAAATTAAGAAGTTTGCTAATTTTTTATTTGAACTTTTCTAAAAGTTAAGTTATTTATGCTTTTTGTCTGTTTAAAAAACAGGTATGAAGAAACCCTGAAGAGACTTTTTTACACTTGAAAGGAGTCGCAAGCCAATATGCCTAATTCCTTTTCTAGATAGCCGGATTAATTTGAATTCAAAAGAGTTTTTCTTTGGGGGGAACAAGAATCTAAAAATATTTATAAAAAATATTACAAATTGATTAAATTTTATTTTTTTCGTAGAGAGAGAGAGAGAGAGAGAGAGAGAGAGAGAGAGAGAGAGAGAGAGAGAGAGAGAGAAGAGAGAGAGAGAGAGACAGACAAAGAGAGCGGAGAGAGACAGAGACAGAGACAGACAGACAGACAGACAGAGAGGACATTCAAACTTCTTCTTCCTAAGTACACACGCCCATCAATCCAGTTGGGATTATATTATTTCTGGGCCTTTAAACATACATTCACTGTACCGGTACATATACCATTTCAAGTCGTTAAGCCAATTTCACCCTCAACTATTACCGCTACCACATTCCACACATATTTTTTTTTCTTTACCGGTGGGCAAGGCTAATTTATTGCACATGACGGCGACTGTTTCGACTGTTTCCGTGTAAATTATGTGGCGGCACGGCCTGCCATCTCAGTGTATACATACTCTTTCTCTGGCCTGAGCCCTGTGAATAGCTGTCTCCGGCGGCCTGTCCTTGTTGACATTGGCGACATACCACAGGTACAGATGAATGGACGGTTGCCAGAACACAGAGACGTGCTGGTTGTTTACCTCATGGGGAGACAAACTCTCTGACACGCTGTATGATTTCCTGGTGTTTTTGTTTTTGTTTTGTTTGTTTACTTTGCTTGTTTTTTTAAGACATTTTTTAAATTTCTAATTAAATTTTGACGAAAATGTGCTTTCAAATTGAGTGAAATATTATGAATTTATTCGGGGAGTAGTAGTTTGGTACATGATAGTGGGTTACGCCGAATTAATTTTGATATGTTCCCCAGGTATCTAAAAAAATCTACTGCACTATACGGGGATTTGAACATGAGACCTTCCGTTCGTCGTTCTAGAGCATTGCCGATTGAGTTATCGGGTGATTGGGGTATGGGTGATAAACATGTCCTACTTTGTTTTTTTAAGTGAAAGGGGGTTTGTTTTTTTTTTGTTTTTTTTTTTGTAGGGGGGGGGGGGGGGGGGGGGGGGTAGGTATTTACTCTGTACAAATATGCAGCGCTAAATGTCTTTCTAATGTCATGTATTCATCTTAAAACCGTTCTACTTTATACGGATCACTGATTAAAGAGCTGAGGCCTAAGGGAATTGAAAATTGCATTCTAATGAGGCGAAATTCTAATGATAGGAGAAAGTGTCATGATTTATTTTCTTCACTGGAATGTTTTAATGTTCAGTTAATTACTATAGTTTGTTTGAGGTTCATGACTTACTCCTCCACTGCATGCTCCATTCTTTTTTCATTTATGGCAATGTTAGTGCACATTGCTCTGTGTGTTGTGCTAAACTAACACCAATGAATTCACAAATTTCAAGCTTCTCTTTGCAACAACTTTAGCAGATCTTGTATCCGTTCTGATAGAAAATGAAACGTGATTTTAATGGCGAAGGAAGGCGATGGAGGATTGGAGTTCGGATTTTTATATAATGAAATAGTGGGTTTTAAAAATTGATAATTTCCCATTTACCTAATTTCTTTTACAATTGCGTCTTTTGTATTTACTTCTTTTTATGTAATCTTTTTACCATATCCCAGAATCGCTTGCCAAATACGAACCATTGCACCCTTTCATGGAAATTAAATTAAATTTAACAAGTTAAATGAGGCGCGTCCACACAATAAACAATTGTTGTAATTCCCGATACTGCGATCATTTAAAATAGTTTTTAACGATCTTTATGAAGCATTTTATTTGTTTGTATCAAATCCCTGTTGTTATTCTTAATGGCAATGTGAGAAAATTATAGTCTTTATTACACGTCTGTTATAATTCAAAAACGTTTTTGTACCATTTGAGCTAACATTTACCGATATGGGCCTTTATTTAAAAGCTGTGGTAGTAGCCCTGCACTCCATGAATGTCTAGGATTAATGGGACTTTAATACCCAGTAAAATGTTTCTTGTTTAACCGGTTAATGGTCATGTTTCTGTCTATCTACGTCTCCCTATCTAGAGATCTCACTAATCTTTTCGTTCACCGACTAGATCTACAAGGTACGCGTACTTAAAATGCCATTACTACGCTATTTTCCTTCATCTTAGTGTTAATTGCCCATTCGTTGAGTTTTAGGCTCCTAACATATGTTCATGTTTGTTGAGGAATTCGGTTTATTGTACAGATTTTATTCGCGTTATGACCAGATGTACAGTCTATTAATAGAACCACAGTCGCTCATTGTCTCAAATCAACTCTGCACTCTTAGACAATAATAAAGGTTCATACTTGTTCTGCCCATATTTACAAAGTGCAAAGTTGCGTTGTTTCCTTGTCTTAAAAATTTGCTAATAAATGTAATGAAGGATATTTATTTTACATGCCGTGATCTCTTGTACATTTTATTTAATGTCTGATCTCATCTTTCTTAAAAGCCTTCCTTCTCTCTCTCTCTCTCTCTCTCTCTCTCTCTCTCTCTCTCTCTCTCTCTCTCTCTTTCTCTCTCTCTCTCTCTCTCTCTCTCCCTCTCTCTCTCTCTCTCTCTCTCTCTCTCTCTCTCTCTCTCTCTCTGTCTCCCTATGTCTCTCTCTCTCTCTGCCTCTCTCTCTCTCTCTCTCTCTCTCTCTCTCTCTCTCTCTCTCTCTCTCTTTCTCTCTCTCTCTTTCTCTCTCTCTCTCTCTCTCTCTCTCTCTCCTTCTCTCTCTCTTTCTCTCTCTCTCTCTCTCTCTCTCTCTCTCTCTCTCTCTCTCTCTCTCTTAGATGCCTTATACAGCAACCTTACTCGCCAAGGACGGTGCTTTTCGTGATTTCGTGACAATGTAATTAAAATGTTAAGTTAAAAGGGAACAAGGAAACAGCCTTGTTGCTTGCTGATCTCCACTCCCCAAATTTCAGTCAGGATTGCTCTAAATGCACTTCCTATAGGATGGGAGCTGAAAGATGATCTTCAAGACGTTCGCTAATCTTAGACCCACACGTTATGACATTGTGACTTCCTAGATTAACTGACCCACCAGTTGTACAACCAAACAGGGAGCGTCAGTGAGCTAATCGTCTGGAGTAATGCATCCAAGGTCTTGTTTGTCTGATTTCGTACCCTACTGGTTAGGCCGGAGTCAGTATAATGGGATCGGCTACCGCTACGACATGAGTTTATGTTATCCCCGCACCGTCTCTGTGTGTGCTCTCTCTCTCTCTCTCTCTCTCTCTCTCTCTCTCTCTCCCTCTCTCTCTCTCTCTCTTACTGCCAGCGAACGCGGTCATGAAATAAAAGGCCAACCGCATTTCTCTTTCAATTAAGTGTACAAAAATAATAATGCAACAAACAACAACAACGTTATTTCCCGAGAAGCAACAGGCCATAGGCCTTATTATCTTCTGTAAGTGAACGCGTTTCACATATTCGCTTCAGCGACCTCTATAGTTATGTAGAACATTATAACGCACACCATTGCATGGTGTTTGTGCCTTCGTCATCATCTAAGCCTAGGTCCTCATACATCACAAACTTCATACATTGAATACTCAAAAGTTTGTTTATGTATGAATGTATGTGTGATGTGATTATATCTAACCATTAATTGTAACCCACAAGTGAACTTAAGCGTTCCGGGTTTAAACAAGACAGCTTTAACCAGTCATCCCCATCAAGGGCTGGGTCCTGGAGGGAAGTGCTATGTAACAACCAACCCAAAAAGTCGTTGCGGTAGTCAATTAAAACTACACTAATGCCCTGGGCCAACCGTCCTAGCGGGAAGAAATAATTATAGTCTTGGTTTTGTTATTAACACAATTGTAAAACAATCAGCAATAAAATTAATTCTAATTTCTGTAGATGAATATGAATATGAAGATAGCAGAAAAAGATAAAAATGATGGGCAGAGATAAAATGAAATGTATAGATACTGGATGTATAGATATATAGATATGGAGAGAGGTAGACATAATGATAGGATGAGAGAAAGAGAGAGAGCAATAGATAGATAGATAGATATATAGATAGAGAGAGATAAAGAGAAAGAGAAAAAGGGAAGCGGTAGTGAAATCAAAGAGACAATGAGTGCATTAGAAAAAGTAATTATGTTTTAATGTAAATATCATCAATTTAAATTACTGAAGTATCTTACAGTTAATCCAACCCACATTTCTATTTTTGATGATAATAGGAGCCATTTTATCGACCGTCTTCTAGATTTCCTCCAGTTACTTTCTGCGTGGTGGATTCAGGACACACGATCCAGTTAAAAGCCTAGATCGAGTTGTAGATTTCTGGGTGTCTCCCATGTGACCCCAGGTCTCGCATTGTTGTGTTATTCTCACGGGTTGCTGAGAGGAGTATAGAGGGGTCCTGTTATGAATGAGGAGGTCTGTCTTGGACGGAGAGGGAATTCAAAAGAACACTGGGTGTTGTGGGATTGGCCGCCCAGTCACGCTTGCGTAGTTTATGTTTTCTCCCCCCCCCCCCCCACACACACACACACTCACAGTTTCACAGTTTTCCCTGCAATTTCTTATAAGTCATTAGTCATAATAATACAAATTAAAAACTCCAGAAACATATTAGTTACGTGCAGAGAATCATGCAGATCCAGTATCGTGTTTTCTTCGCAATTTACGATGATAATTATCACAGCCAAGTCATTTTTTCCCTTGTCTTTTGTGTTGTTGTTGTTGTCATTTATGATTTATTGTAGATCCTGCTCCGTAAAAAGTCTGATTTTCTGCTAAAATAATACCATTGTTGTCTTTTAAAGCTCGAACCACTCTTGGTGAACATAGTAGCACATTGTATTGGTTGTGAAACCTTTCGCCTGTTATCTGAGTCAAGATAGAGAGATGCATTCCTTTCATAGATAAAGAACCTATTTGGTCTATGTCATGAAGTGGTGTTTCACTGTTTTCTCTGCAATCGAATGTCTATTATCTATCGTTTTATTTTGATACCCATAGAGCAGTTCATTGACTTTTAATGACATGTGCCACAGTTTTTTTTCCCTTATGGGTGGTCTTATTGCATTTCCTCCACCCCCCCCCCCCCTTTCTCTCTCTCTCTCTCTCTCTCTCTCTCTCTCTCTCTCTCTTTCTCTCCTGCCACCGAATTTCCTAAGGTCTCTCCTCTTCCTCTTTTGCATGAATTTATTATATCAGCATGATAATACCCCCTTCAATTTTCCTGTGGCGCTTCCAAGTCTCTATCATTTTATTTTCTTACAAATAAAAACAAAGGAATGTTTGTTTTTTTTGGGGGGGGGGGGAATTTTTTTGGCCACTCATTTACATACTTATTTCCGGTGCCCGCCACTGAAGGTCTGGTTGTTCCTTAGTCATCTAGTAAATTGTAGAGACGCGGTGCTAAGTGCTGGCTGTATTAACTACATCGCACGCTTGAGCTCGCATTGTCCCTGGTCAAAGACACGGAAGCACGGTCCAGTGGGCCTTGTGTGCTGGCAACAGGAGAGAGAGAGAGAGAGAGAGAGAGAGAGAGAGAGAGAGAGAGAGAGAGAGAGAGGAAGAGAGAGAGAGAAGAGAGAGAGAGAGAGAGAGAGAGAGAGAGAGAGAGAGAGAGAGAGGAGAGAGAGAGAGAGAGAGAGAGAGAGAGATAGACCATAGAGGTCATCGCGAGGCCAGCAGGTCTTGGTGCCTTTACTTGGAGTCTCCAAGACATCCCGACCCGCTTTAAGTACTTACAAGAGTCTTCGGGTGAAGGTTCCGTGCAAAAAGGGAATACCTCCACGCCAGTAAACTGGATATATATGCTTCTTGCACGGAGCATCCGTCGCGAGTATGGGGTGTAAAAGACCTACTACAAAGTATTGAGCTTATATAATTTATACAGAGCAGAGTGTTTTTTGTATTTTCATTCAAGCACATTTGAAAGGTGAAAATACCTCTTGACACGCTTTCTAAAGATATTCTTTGTTCGTGTGTGAATGACCACCGCAATATGACACATTCAAGACTGTATTGTGAAATAAACTTAAGAAAGTCATGAATGTTTCAATTCTTGTATTTTAATTTGCCATCTCATTACAAAGTGCATTCGTGTGTGGGTGAACAGCGACAGGGTCAATTAGTTATTGCATTTATATTTTGGTTAGAAATTATTGTAGTATATCCCCTTCCTCTAAAAACCCCACACTTTTGTACATTTTCAAAATGCATTCTTGCTAGTATCGAAGTCAATTATTAGTTACATCACATGTGTGTATTGAGTATGATTTGTTTATATTCGTTTTTATCAACATTGGAGCTACCTATAATAATTGATGGCATTATATAGAACAAGGAGATCATGGGTTTTGCAAATGTGATGCGAAACGTTTTAAAATGTACGGTTTATTATAATGTAAAAACCGAAAGTAAATGCTCTAAGTTGGCCGGTGTAGCACGCCACCCTGACCAGCCCACCAGACTACTCAGAGTTCGCCTGGCGGCCGCCAGCCTAACTCAGGAGTCTGTCTGGCGGCCGCCAAAAGCACTCTCGGGTATCTGTGGCGGCCGCCAGGAACACTCTATCTACGCGAAACCGACTCTGACTTTTTTTGTTGAGCCAGAGAACTGAAAATGTATAACAGAACATCTTTTTTTTAAAGTTGTGCATACGTCTTAAGCTTTCACGGCCATAATTATGCATCGCAACTAAAAGAAACTCAATTTAGACGATCCAGAATGCGTGAAAAGCTCAACTCCGCCAAAACTTAGTTTACTTAGATCTAGCATTCAGTCACCCACGCCCCCACTAGATCTACAGAAAAATTAGAGTCTTTTTCGCGTAGATAGAGTGTTTCTGTCGGCCGCCACAGATACTCTCTGAGTCTGTCTGGCGGCCGCCAGGTTGAGTATCGTTAGTCGATGAGTCCGTGTGGCGTGCTACACCGGGACACGCCACTAGGAATTATTGCAACCGTTCTTGGAGAACGGGATACCTAGGATTTGGCCGTCCAAACGATAGTAACATCGACGCAACCAATAAGGAAAAAGAACTCAATCGAGTCCAATGAAAATTAACAAAACCATTATTATTTTTAAACTGTTTTTGTTGTTGTTTTGTTTTATAAAGAATAAAATGCTCAATGGCAGCCTCACTGAAGAACTCGTCTTTTTTACTGGATTTTTATTTGTATTTAACAAGACTTAGACTAAACAATACAGAAGTTTAGGCCATGTGAAGTCTCAATACATTATTAACTTCCATTTACGTTTATAATTTTTTTTTTCATTCATAATTTATATATCTGCTGTATTCGAAGCTCTTTCATGTTTAAAGGAAATTTACACTGTCGAGTAAATACGTCATAATGTTATGGAAATACTAATTTAATTTTTATACACTTTTAGGGAGACCGATATCAATTGTCACAGTTTAGTGTATTTTTACCTCTTCTCTAATTGCACTATTATCCCCAATCTTTCATTATGATCCTAATACGCATGAAGTAGTTGGCACCCATGACATTCCGTTCTATGTCACCTGCCATTTAATTCATAGTTTGTGCGTTTGTGATTACGCATGTTTAGAAGGTGCTTAGTAAAAACAAAAACAAAAAAACAAAAAAAAAACAACTTCCAAAATCATTATTACTATACGTGGTTGAAATCAATGCCCGCCTCTCTCAAAGAATAAATACATGCACAACAAATTACAGATCTAGTATAAAAACTCCGTTGTGCGTATTTGTTTATCCCTGCCCCGTCCGAATAATTTATGATACCCTTGGGACACATTACCTCATGTACTATAGGTCTATAGAAAATCAGAATCAAATTCAAATTTATTTTCTTTTTCTTTTCATGCTCTTTGCATCGGGCGTCATCAAATCTCAATACAACACCGAAGCACTTCTGTAATGTATTGCTCGACACGGTGTATGTAATTATAAAGGCCTTCAAAACTGTCGGTGAAAACTTCCGACGTTGTTCTTGTTTGTTAGGTCTTCGTGACTTTTCCGCTCGTAAAGCATGAAGATTAATATCCCAAGACGATATCCTGATAGTCTAACCTCCACTCCTAAACTGCGCCGTACAAAAAATGTGCAGAGATCTGCCAACCTTTTGGATTTCACGGCCTCGATGCGTCTGGTTGAGGCAGGAGTCCTGATTAATGGTACATGTATTTGCGCCTTCTCTTTGTCTGGCACCACGTAAAATAATGAGACGTTAATTATGGGACACATCCCCGAGATCGCCCAGTTGAAGACGGTGGACCAGATTGGTCAAGTTGTAACGCTCTGGGCTTGCGAACAGTAGGTTTGATGATCAAACATCAAAAGGGTCTCTCTCTCTCTCTCTCTCTCTCTCTCTCTCTCTCTCTCTCTCTCTCTCTCTCTCTCTCTCTCTCTCTCTCTCCGTATAACTTAGTACATAGTAATTAAAACTAGTGAATGTTACCAGAAATGTCCAAAATCGACTGAAATTGAGTCTATGATCTTTTTAGTTCTTGTTCATCTGTCTCTTTCTTTCTCTTCATCTTTCAGCCTGTCTATCCTCTCTGTCTTTGTCTGTCTGTCTGCCCCCCCCCTCCTTTGTCTCTCTGTCTCTCTTTCCCTAGCCGCTCAAGAGAAATTGCTTTCTCATGAGTACCGGTATTCTGTATGAATGAGACAACTGATAAAATAAGGTCATTCGAATGTAAACATCAAAACATAAAGTCATGTTTTTCCTTCTGCCGATACATCTAGCGCTGTTATTGCTTAGTTCCACTTTCTACCTATCAATTAAAAAGAAGTTGGCAATCCTAATAATTTCTTCTTTCTTTTTTTTTAAATCAACAAAACTCACATTTCTTCTTTTTTTCTATCTGATTTTGTTATATATATTTTTTATTGCTGTTTAATCATGTAAAAACCCGTCGTTGTTCCGTGACCGTGCATTCGGGAGAAAAATATTTGCGGTACCGTTACGTCAACGCGCCCTGGGGGCCATTCCTAACACCCCCAGTAATGGTGCAAACCCCATTCAAAATCTCAAACTTTCTTTCACTCACCATAATAAGACACGTTTCCGTTTCCGTCTTTTCAGTTTCGCCGCTGGAAGAAAACAATCGCGCAAACAAATAAACGCACAGCGCTGCCTCTTTTAAGAAAAATTATTTCTTTCTTTGTTTGCTTATCAATCAACCCCCCCTCCCTTTTCCACAAATCACTCTCCACCCAAAAAAAAAAAAAAATTATAAAATGAAATATAAAAAATAAAAACACCACCAACAACAATAAAAGAACACATGCAGCAATAACAACAACAAATCTCCAAACAAACAAAGCTAAAAAAAAAGAGAAATAAGCAAGTATATACACAAACAGACAGACAGACAGACACACACACACAACTTATAAAGCTCCTAGTCTTTTTCACATTTTCCCCTCTCTATAAGAATTTACATTCGCAAATTTTATTGAAAAACCAATATACATTTTTGTATTATTAAAACGAGCTCTACCGCTGAAGAACACGCAATGATTGTGTAGGTGGCGTTGAACATTTTTTCTTTCTTTTTTGTTTTTTTTGTGTGTTTTTTTTTGTACCAGCTTAACCCTGTAAATAAATTTGACGTGTCCCCTTTTCAAAATACGCACTGACTTCTGCATAGACACATCACCTAGCCTTGCCTCGTCCTCTCTCTCTCTCTCTCTCTCTCTCTCTCTCTCTCTCTCTCTCTCTCCCTCTCTCTCTCTCTCTCTCTCTCTCTCTCTCTCTCTCTCTCTCTCTCTCTCTGACGTGTCCATGTTGACAGTTGTATGAATGTTTTGTACAAACTCTCAGCTTGAATGTACACAATATTATCTAAATCTCGCGTTTTGTTTTGTTTTTCCCCCCACAATCTCATTTGTTCACAGCCTTTTGGAATTGTTTGCGACGTATCGTAATGATTTCTATCGAGTTTTGGCATGCCATGTATTTCCATCGAGGATTTCAACAAGAATGTCACTCTCTTTCAGAGCTTTGAAAAAGAAATTACTCCTGTTTTATGACACCCCTCTCGAGACAGTAAAAACTCGGGAAAGTCTAGACCTTAGTTCCCACAGCAAAGCGAGTTATAAAAAATAATGTACTGCAATTGAAACTCGAAAATAAAATAAAATATTAAACAAATCTCACGTAGTTGAAATCTAAATGTCACAAAATTAATTTTATAAATTGCTGTTGAATCCAGTCAATGTTGTGGTTTTGATAAAAAAGATAAGAAAGTTTAACGCTGAAAAGAATAATGCTTGATTTAAAGAAGAAGAAGAAAAAACATGAGGTGCAGTTTATTTCGTAAAAAAGTAAGGTCAACGTGATTTAGACAGGAAGAAAGTTGTTGAGAAGAACTAGAAGTCAGCATCTATTGATGGAGATGTCTTTAATTTTTAATTGGTCTCTGAAAAATACTTCGAACAAACCAATATGTATTGTCCCCAACTCAACACGTCTTTTAATTATATATAAAAGCTGCAGCCTTTTCAATTCAAAGTTTCCATTAAAAAGTTATGCTATTAAAAAAAAATCTTTGATCCCACTTAAGTTCATGCATAACTAGATTTCCACAAATTTAATACGTGCACCCAGTTTTCTCCGCCCCAGAAAATAAAAAGTTACGGCTGATCCCCTTGTTCCAATATTGTTATACACCGTATTTTTTTAAATAATTTTTTTATACAAGTTGGATTAACATACTACTTTTAGTCAGGGTGTTTCTGTTGGTTCTCAATATCATTTTTAACAACCCGATAACTTTATAACATCACTTTTTTGACACAACTGCGCCTTTCAAAATCATCAAAACGCCTCCAGAAAATGCGATTACAAGAAACAAAAATAAACGCTACTACAAGAAACAAAGATTGACACATACAAGAAACAAAGATTGACACATTAAAGAAAAATCTACCTTTACACAATTACAAGAAACAAAGATTGACACATACAAGAAACCGAGATTGACACATACAAGAAAAACCTACGTCGACACAATTACAAAAAACAAAGATTGACACATACAAGAAACAAAGATTGACACATACAAGAAACAAAGATTGACACATACAAGAAAACAAGTACAACATAGATTGACACATACAAGAAATAAAGATTGACAAATACACGAAACAAAGGTTGACACATTAAAAAACAAAGATTGACACATACTAGAAATAAAGATTGACACATACAAGAAACAAAGATTGACACAATTACAAGAAGAGCAAGGAAACATATTAATTTTGATTAGTTAGAAGTACACTAAGTCAGACGACTCTTATTATACAATATTAGTCTTTGCAACTCACTTACCTCCATCACAAGCGTGTAGATGTTGTAATCTTGTGATGGAGTGCTTGCCCTTGCCAAAGGACCAGGTGCAGTAACCCTGTAGGGACAGTCAGATGGATTAGGACAGTCCGGAATACAAGGTCAGCCTAGCTATATTTACAAGGCGGTCGGTCATCGTGTGTAGCTGGCTAGACCTTATCTAGATCTATCTTTGTGTGGATTTGTTAAATTGACTGTCGCCCCCCCCCCCCCCAGTCAACAGAGGCATCGCGATAACGGGTCCATAGAAAAATGAATACGGTAGGTTGAGTTGAGTTGGTTTTAACGTCCAGCATCAGCACTATATAGGCTATATTGTGGACGGGCCCCAAGACGGACTTCTGACAATTGTATGTGCTGCCACACACGAGACAGGGCGGGGATACCATGACTCCTGTCTCAGCCGGTCACATTATACTGACACCGACCCAACCAGTAGGGAACGCAACCGCCAGGATTCGAACTCGGGGCCCTTAACGTCGGAAGCCGATGTTTCCTAGACCATCACGCCCCCCAATACGGTAGGTGATGGAATCCAAACCGGCGTCGAAGCATAGATCCAACCAAACCTGAGGGAAACTAAGGGGCTTGATTGCTTCATCAGTTATCGTCTGTGGACCGCAAGGCTTGTAAATCCATTTTCGTTTATTTTCGACAACTTGGCGTCCGAACGAAAAACCGAAAATAGAAGCAAAATCGCGTGTAACTAGATCGGGCTAGTGTCACTGTAACTGGTTGACACATTTATTTCTTAGTTTGCGTGACCAAGGTGTTGTTAGCCAACCTGCAACGAACCCTAACCTGTAGTAGACTGGTCAAGAGCCCGCCCTGTAGTAGACTGGTCAAGAGATCGGGTGCCCAAGCCTACATAGGTTGATTGATGACCACTAATCTATAATCAGACATACAAGGGTTGATTGATGACCACGAATCTATAACTACGATGACCTGTCCCCCAAGACATCATCGCTTTAGTAACTATTACAAAGTGGCCTATCTTATTTCTGAAGTGCTAGGAATTTATAGTAATTTAGAAATGACATAGGCCTGTTTACAAATGAGGTGTATGTATGTGTGTTTAGATGGCGTACTTCGTTACACTATTCAGTCTAGATCATGAAATAATGTAACATCACAAAGTGAGACTGACCCACTACTGACTTCGCATCCCCCCCCCACACACACAAACACAGAAACAAACAAAAGCTGAAACAGCTAGAGCTACACGTGCTTCTAGCTCAGTTGTAATATTATTTCCCCTGGTATTTCATATAATTGTTATAATTACCTAAGATCATGCGCAGAATGAATCAATTAACATCGTGAGATGCATCGTCACATATACATGTACTAGCATTTTTAGTCACATACTTAAACACACACATTGATAACCCTAGCAAAAACACACACACAAACAAAACAAAGCCTAACAAACAAACAACCCCCCTCCCCCCTGAAAAAATAAACAGTGCAATTAGGAATAAAACAGGTTCCAGCATTGTGCAGATTTAATCATTTAGTTGCGAATAAGACTACTCTGTCCAAAAAGGTCATGGTAATAGTTTGTTGTTTTTTTCACATCCTAATTTTCCTTCCTATCGTACACACTGACCTGGTGTTTTCCACTCTCCCACCTTTTTCTTTATAATTTTACTTATGTCTTTCTAATTTTTGGATTGTGTGTGTGTATATGTGTGTGTGTGCGCGCCAGCAGGATTCAACCGGCTTTATTTGCGATTAAATATCAAGCTAGTGTTGGTGATATATTAATTTGTAACATCCTTGATTCGTCATATTTTTGTGGTACATGTACCAAAAAGAGTGGTCATATATTTTGTAACATCCTTGATTCATCATATTTTTGTGGTACATGTACCAAAAAGAGTAGTCGGAGAAAGGGTAGCTTTCATTGAGTTTGGAATCTCATAAGTCTCAAGAGGGCAATGATACATATACACAGCGACGTGTCATTGTTGGTATTGTCACCACCAGGGTCTGGTCGGGGTAGACACAAGCCAGGCACAGGATACTGAGGATAGTAGGTCGCGGTGGGAAGGGCTGAGGCCAGGGACCCAGGGTTAGAGCTAACCACGGTACATATAATATTTGTAGTGGTTAGAGGGCTAGTGTAGGGTCTTGAGGACAGACTGGGGTATCATCGACAGGGTAGAACGGGAGAGAAGGGAGTGAGAGAGAGAGAGAGAGAGAGAGAGGGGGGGGGAGAGAGAGAGAGAGAGAGAGAGAGAGAGAGGGGGGGGGGGA
>RQTK01000611.1:275102-290988 GCA_003991915.1 Elysia chlorotica | reverse complement strand
TCCCCCCCCCCCTCTCTCTCTCTCTCTCTCTCTCTCTCTCTCCCCCCCCCTCTCTCTCTCTCTCTCTCTCTCTCACTCCCTTCTCTCCCGTTCTACCCTGTCGATGATACCCCAGTCTGTCCTCAAGACCCTACACTAGCCCTCTAACCACTACAAATATTATATGTACCGTGGTTAGCTCTAACCCTGGGTCCCTGGCCTCAGCCCTTCCCACCGCGACCTACTATCCTGTGCCTGGCTTGTGTCTACTCCGACCAGACCCTGGTGGTGACAATACCAACAATGACACGTCGCTGTGTATATGTATCACTGCCCTCTTGAGACTTATGAGATATCAAACTCAATGAGAGCTACCCTTTCTCCGACTAAAGACTCCCTTGACAATGACCTCGGCTGACCAGTCTCGGGGCCCTGGTTCGCCCAGCACATTAAACAACCCGGTTAGCCTTAGTCCCAGCTAGCCCTACCCCCAGTGCCTTTAGTAACTTTACCTTGACCAGGGTCACTTTGGCTGGCATGACACGGACCTTGTACAAAATGTTGGTAAACAAAAATCATCATAGTTGGAGCTATCCCGTTATTGTTGTTGTTATTATTATAGCTATTGCTTTTTATTTTGTTATTATCATTAAGATATTATTTATATCATAGAGACAGAGACACATAGAAGGAGGGAGGGAGAGAAAAAGTGTGTGTGTGTGTGTGTGTGTGTGTGTGTGTGTGTGTGTGTGAGAGAGAGAGAGAGAGAGAGAGAGAGAGAGAGAGAGAGAGAGAGAGAAAGAACAGTACATTGAAAGAAAAAATACACAACTTATTAGTAGTAAGCGAAACTATGACCTGGTCGCCTGTATACAGTGTCTCCATTGCTGTTATAGTCAGTTTCAGCATATTATTTTAACCAGCTGAGACAGAAGTTACGCCCCGTACAGTTATCAGACGTTAGTGTTGGGACTCACACATGAGTTAACCCAGTCACAGCTATGGAAATTAAGAAAACTACCAACATATCAACCAACTAACAAATTGGCCTAATTGTATAACCGTCCTATAAATTATTCCCTCAATGTAGTTTGGGTTGCCGTATAGGATCCCCACAGGGGAACCTAGGAGACGTTAAACCCGGAGGGAGGGAGGGAGAGAACTTTTGGGTTGGTCTGTTATAGCGTTGCAGCAGAGACACTGGCTTTAACCATGTCCTTCTGTAAGATTTCCATCTGTCCTAGACGGCTATGGTTTAACCCACTAGTTACCAACACGTTTTCAAACACAAGGTACTAGACATGGAGGACTGACCGACCCACTCAAGTGCACTCAGGCTAAGCTGACACGGACCTGTCACCCCAAAAGGCCAGTCACACTGTTCTGGTCACTGGACATCGGACAAGGCCCCTGTCTTAACAGCACGGGCTTGCACTCGTTCCAGATAGGCTTTACGTTTTGTTGGAAGGCGTTTGAGTTTGCTGCTCAGAGTCCAATGTCAGCGCTACAATAGGTTATTTTGTGGATGGGTCCTAATGCTAATGGCTGACAAGTGTATGTACTGCCACACAGAAATCGAAAAGGGAGGCCAGGACCCCTGTCTCAACCAGTTACATTATTTTGTACTGATATCGACCCATCCCGTAGGGAACGAAATCAGACAAATAACTTTTGACCGATCGTGGGATTTGAACCACGCTCCTCCCTCCGCCCGAATCAAAAGAAGAGAGAGAGAGAGAGAGAGAGAGAGAGAGAGAGAGAGAGAGAGAGAGAGAGAGAGAGCAGACAGACAGAGCTACAGACAGAGACAGAAAAAAATAGAATCCATAGATAAGAGGAGGATGGAAGATATATAGAGATATAGACAGGAGAGCGAGAAGTTTGTGTTTTGAGTAGGAATTATCGAAAGGGAGAAGAAGAAGCTTAGAAACTTGAGGTGAGGATCAAGGAAGGGATTTCGAATGGAATACGAACAAAAATTGTGACACCCCTTGCACACGGCTTCACTGTCATCTCAGATAAGCCAAGTTATGTAAGGCTTGGTGGCTGTGGAACCTGACTACTTGGTCCCAGGCTGGTCGTCTTAAGTCACACTCAACAAGGCCGTATTAAAACTCAGGCGAGAGAGAGAGAGAGAGAGAGAGAGAGAGAGAGAGAGAGAGAGAGAGAGAGAGAGAGAGAGAGAGAGAGAAAGAGAGAGAGGATCTAGGGGAGAGGTGTGTGTGTGTGTGTAAAGCCTGCAGTACAAAACCAGCAGTTGGTCTTGTGTCACCCTCTCCTACTACCTGGACTACCTGAGACAGACTTGGGGAGACACTGAGACAGTTTAGACACCTGATTCTCCCGAGAACGTGAATGGATGCTGGCATGTGTTCGCGTACATCTACAGGTGTGAGGGAGTGTAACCGTCGGATGCGAACAGGTGAAAGAAGGGAAGGAAGGAGAGGAAAGAGGAAAAAAAAAGAAGGTAACGTAGGCAGGAGGGGGGGGGGGGCAGCATCACGTTGAAGCACAGGCCTCCTGCAACCCGGATACTACACGGACCTGGAAGATGAATGACTCCCGTCCGTGCCTCACCGTCACCTCCGATCATCCGATGTGCCTCCATCTTCGCGACCTCCAGCCTCCAGGCCTTCACCCGGCTCCCGAGAGCAGGCAGTGAGACCAGGGCCGTAGTTCTAGTCAGGGGTCCAGTGCTTCATTGATCTAAGTCCAATTGAATTAGAAGAGGATAGATCAGTCGTTCTGAGCCGACGTAGGCTTAATGCCTCTGGACTTGAATCTAGAGAAACCAATGGTAGTGTGCACGGAACAAAGACAATTACAAGGACACATTACTTTAGTGACGGACCTAAGATCATGGATATAATGCACAAACATGGCGTAGCTTACGTCTCGTCGTAAGCCTTCGTACTTTTATACATGTATTGTACGACGAGACGTAGACTACGCCTTGTTTGTGCATGCTACCCTTAGGTTCAATTCAAGTAAATGTACCGCATACAGGATTGTACTCCGACTCAGGTCCCATGTCCTCCGATCATGCGCACCCACGAACCCCTCGATCGCCCATTCAACAGATCTGTCATTTCAAGCCACATTCAAGGCCTGGCCTAGGGGGGTACAGCTATTCAGCTAACTGGTTCACTTGGTCTAGAAAAAATGGAGGGGGGGGGGGGGTCAGCTATTCATCTAACTGGTTCCCACACAGTCCCACACACACTAGAGAAATACGTCGACCTTTTCACCCCTGCCCTCCCCTACATCTAATTCTTTTTCTTTTCGATGTGTTCATTCCTGTTTCAGCGTTTGTCTACCTCTCTATCTCTTTCTGTCCGCTCTCTTTTTCTCTCTCTGTGTTTTTTTTATATTTTAATTATGTTCTTTTTTACTACTTAATTTTCTTCACTGTCGGCGTATAATATAAAAGAAAACAGGTGTAAAGTTAATAAAAACAAAACAAAACAGGAAAAAAAGAACCCTGTCCCGTTTCCCTGATTCTAAATGCATTTATTCAGTATAGATCTTGTGCTAGCCTACATGTACCATCATTTTAATCGCCCCCTTCTCTTTTTTCCCCGGATTTGCACCCCAAACTCCCCCGCCCGATATATTTTGTTTCCATCCGCGGCACACCTTTTCCTCCCGTTCACACACATACATGAGTCTCTCACGATCTCACAACTCGGTCCCACCAAGATCCATTCATCTCTCAAGGTGCTCTGCCCCCACCGTCCCTCCCCCGGCGTTTCTCATTGGTTAATGTCCCCACCACAACCCCCCACAATCTAGATTTAGTCCAAGCCTTGGAGGGCTAGGCTTAAGCGCTTGGGCTTTTACCACCGTAACCTTCCATCCAAGTCTAGTCACTAGTCTGTCATTAAGACAGTAGACCGAGTTGAGACAGGGCATAGGGAAAATTGCTTGTGTAATTATGTTGTAGTGTACCTGTCTTCTTCTGGTAATCACGGCATATATTTCCTGATTTCATCATTTTTTGACCATTCAAACAGTGTTAAAAACGTTGATATTAATTAAGACGCACATATATAATATTATAGAGTAAGATAGTTATTGTGTGGTGAAAAGTTTTCCCCCCGCGGCCTCTAAAACATCGTTTTTTCAAGTTTACTGGACTTATACCATGAAGTTCAAACGATTGCGGGTGTTTTTCTGTACTTGGTGTCACAGTGTAGTGTGTCTTGCTACCTTGACCTATGTTTTGGGTTTGTCTAGAAATCTATGTGAATTAGACGCAATAATTTCTGCTTGTCTGAATTCATATCTACAAGAAAAATAAATGAAAGAAAGAAAGCGCAACGAAACACAAAAAACAGCAACAATATAAAACGCGTTTCGAATTTTGTTTCTTTTCAAACCATTTATTATTGAATCGAGAAAAAAAATATATACATGTAAAGACTTGTTTTTTTTTCTTAAAAAAAAATAAAGCTTTTCGCCTCTGATCAAAGGCGCTCAATTCTGTACCTGTCTCAGAATGTTTCAAGAAATATGAGTAGCAGCCCAAGTCATGCAGAATTATTGCACGATGCACCGCAGCAAAATGTAGAGCTAGATCTAGATCTAGATCTAGTCAGAACTTTTTTACAGTGACTTTTTGTGCCGGTTAAATACATGTATTATTAGAATTAATTATAAAATAGATATCTAGATCTATGCCTGCGCCCGTTGTATTTATATTCAACTTTCCTCTGATACGTTGTTACAAAGTTACAAAAGTGAAGAGCCGTACTGTTTATCACTTGCAGTAGCGCTGACCTCGGGTTGTGTAAACATCGCCGTTTGGGGATAAATGCTGTAGTATTTTAACCCCAAATTATCATTTATTATAAATGTTTTACAGTTCGCTTTGCCGTGTATCTCTTTTTGTGTGAGCCTTCTGTGTTTTACACCCATTTTCTACTACATCAAGCATTGCGCGTGAAACATAATAGTGCTTTCAGTGATTTCTCTTGAAACTGCTAAGTCGTAAGTGTCGAAATGTGAGTACTTTATGTGATATGAAATTCCGAATACCAGTATTAATTTTAGCAACCAGCGTGCATATTATTCTGTTTACCTGCAGTGTAGAATCTACTATTTTTCTTCGTCATGAGATTTACTATTTGGGAGTTTTGAAAAGGAGACAAAATTCTATAAGGTTAAATACTTCATTGTCGTGCAGTGAAAGACTTATATAGTTCATCGTACCTTTTTGAGAAACACTTTTAGTCAAATATGGTATTATTAAATATGAATACAAGTTTATGGAGGTAGCAATTTAGTCACAGTTTGCATATTCGTATTATAGTTTTTCAAGGGCGTTAGTGAGTTAAAAAATATTCCCTCTCTGTTGGACAATATTTCAATCTCTTAATCTTGCAATTGCCTTTCACTTCCATTGTAGAAGAAACAATAGCCCCTGTAACTTAAGCAATCCTATCAAACGTCTGTTTAGCAGTAGTTCTAGTCGGATGTTCTAGTGAAAAACACCAGTCTAGATCATTCTATACTCATGCAGCAGAATTAGGTTTTGCCACGAATAATCTTACAAGAGCGCCGTATCTTTTGTTCTTTACATCGAGATCTATTTGAGTTTTCTTACTTCCCGTTGGAGCCATGCTGAGCTGTGGCCTCACTGACTTCCAGTTCACAACATGAGTTGGATGTTCTGTTTTTAAATGTGGAAGTTGTAACGTTGGAGTTTCCGGATGCCGTGGATCATAGCCGATGATACCAGATAACCTCATAGCCCAACCACATCTAAATCTAGATGAAGAGGTCTGAGTAACGGTGGCTCAGTTGAGTGTTGCTTTAGACTGACGAGCTGTCGATTGAGGGTTCGAATCTTCAGGGTGAAACCTCGTCAAAGTAATACTAACCAAAGATTACTCAGATAATTAGCATCATGCCGTGAAAATGTGCAGTGTCGTAGGTTATGATATATACTAAGACTAAATGCTGTATAGAACAGAAACCAATAATTATGATTATGGGGTTATGGGGTTATTGAACCTGCCCCGCTGTCGGCACAGACAATGCGAATTCGAGTTCCGCACTGTCGGAAGGGTTGTTTGGAGATTCAATCGCTTCCGCCCAGATCGATGGGGGCAAACGTGTAGACCTATTATTGATGCCTAAAAGACGGGATGTATACCATTATAAAGACACCACTTTCCCTTTCATTAAAGGGGTACAGAATTTTAGTGCATGCTATGCATTTCTACATAATCATTTTGTTTTTCACTATTTCCACGAGAGTTGAGTTGAGTTGAGTTATTTTAACGTCCAACGTCAGCACTATATAGTCTGTATTGTGGACAGGCCCCAAGACTGACATTTGAAAATGTTTGGTGCTGCCACACACGAGACAGGGCGGGGATACCATGACTCTTCTCTCAGTCGGTCACATTATACCCAGTTAAGAGACGAAAACTGGCGCACCAAGATCCATGTAGAAATCTAGTTTGCCGGATAAGCGGCGCCGGCAGTGAAATTCTCGGCGGTTGATCCCATCTCTGAGTTGCAATCTCTGATACATTTATTGAATATCGATTTTTCCTTCGACGGTTCTCAAACTCTCGTTTTGGAGCGCACATTGCAGGCAATAACATGATCACAATTGTGCGTCCTCTACTTTTCCTGATTTTGGTTTGTTGATTATTGAACGTCTATCGTCAACAATCAAGCGGTAGCTAGGAGGGGTCCCAACACTAAAGTCAGATACATTTAAGTAGCGTCACCCAGAGACCGAGTTTGAATTGGACTTTTACGATGAGTAAATTGTTGACTTTATCTTACGAGTGCACCGTATCTACTGCTCTTTACAGCGGCCTCGCCCTCCGCATGTTCAGCCGATGTTGCAAACAGCCATGCAAACACGAATGTCGGGTGTGTTATGACCCCCGCCTGTTCTGGCGGTTCCGACCTGTCTCAGGACTCTCAGCCCTGTCTGCTGCTACCCATTGCCTAGTTTTCTCTGCTCCCCAAGCACTTCCGGTGCGAATAGACAATGCAAATTCCAGTTCCACTCTGCCGCAAGGTTTGTTTGGAGATTCAATCGCTTCCGCCCAGATCGATGGGGACAAACTTGTAGACCTATCATTGCCTAAGAGACGGGATGTATACCATTATAAAGACATCACTTTCCCTTTCATTAAAGGGGCACATGATTTTAGTGCATTCTATGCATTTCTACATAATCATTTTGTTTTTCACTATTTCCACCAGAGTTGAGTTGATTAGAGTTGTTTAACGTCCAACGTCACCACATTATATATATAGGCTGTATTGTAAACGGGCCCCAAGACTGACATTTGAAAATGTTTGGTGCTGCCACACACGAGACAGGGCGGGGATACCATGACTCTTCTCTCAGTCGGTCACATTATACTCTGTTAAGAGGCGAAAACTGGCGCACAAGATACATGTAGAAATCTGGTTTGCCGGATAAGCAGCGCCGGCAGTGAAATTCTCGGCGGGTGATCCCATCTCTGAGTTGCGATCTCTGATACGTTTATTGAGTATCGATTTGTCCTTCAACGGTTCTTAAACTCTCGGTTTGGAGCCCAAATTGCAGGCTTTTCCTGATTTTGGTTTGTTGATTTTTGAACGCCTATCGTAAACAATCAAGCGGTAGCTAGGACGGGTCCCAACACTAAAGTCAGATAAATTTAAGTAGCGTCACCCAGAGATTGAGTTTGAATTGGACTTTTACGATGAGTAAGTTGTTGATGTTATCTTACGAGTGCACCGTGGCCTCTGCTCTTTACAGCGGCCTCGCCCTCCGCATGTTCAGCCAATGTTGCATTATTGCAAACAGCCATGCAAACACGCATGTCGGGTGTGTTATGACCCGTTCTGGCGGTTCCGACCTGTCTCAGGACTCTCAGCCCTGTCTGCTGCTACCCATTGCCTAGTTTTCTCTGCTCCCCAAGCACTTCCGGTGCGAACTTTGCCAAACTACATCTCCGGAGGTCTTGCAAGAACTGGGCCCAAAGTATAGACGTTGGCGATAGGTCTGGCAATCGGCATTGACGTTCAACCCCAGCTCTATCCTAGACTTACGTAGCCAATGTACGATGAAAAAGCACCCATGCCCAACGTTAGTGATTATGCCACCCATTCTCGTTTGGTACATCGCAAAGCCTCTTCGGTCTAGGTATGGGGGGCGCGGTGGCAGGGCGGGGATACCATGACTCCTGTCTCAGCCGGTCACATTATACTGACACCGACCCAACCAGTAGGGAACGCAACAGCCAGGATTCGAACTCGGGACCTTTTGCGTCGGAAGCCGATGTTCTACCCCTGGGCCACCGCGCCCCCTTCTGTCTAGGCATAAAACGGTGCACGTTCAGTCGGTGCGCCATGGAGAGTTCGACTCTCTCGTCACCTGAGAAAAACGGCTCACGGTCGTGAAGACAGACGGCCTGCTCTGATTGTAAACACTGCCAACCAACCGTTAGCCAGTTGTATGAAGTTAGGAGGTCTCTCAGTGTATCTCAGTGTAAACATGTGTTCATTTAGCGAAAACCTCTTGTGCTAATATCTTAGAAATTGCCACACCCTCGATGCGATGTATCCAAGCTTTTCGAATATCTATCGTCTTTCAACTTGACCTTGACCTTTCTTATATTTGTTCGCTTAAAGTACACTTAACTGACTGTCTTCTCAGAGGAGGAAAAATGAATCGTTTTCGAAGAAATACGTAGAGTGTAGTTACAACAGCAGCTTTCATGCTCAGAATACAGAATATAGAAATCTTTATTCATCCCTCAAGGGGAAATTAAAGTACACTCTGTTTATACAAGAAACGAAATTATAAAGTTTACAACGATATGAACATAGACAGGTAGAATTTCGACATAAAGATCAATAATATTATACATACTATATAAAAGGTAAAAATACAAGCAGCAACAGTAACAGCAATAGAAAACTTTCTGACTACAAATATACAGTTTTGATTATTAATGGCAACTTGTTGGTAGTATCCAATTCACGATGAACTGAACGGATGAATGACCAATTTTACCAAATAAAAGGATGGTAAAGTCAAAGTGAGAAAGATAATTTTGTCACCAGTAATCAATTTAAAAGCAAATAATTTGAGCCACAATAAATTTAAAAGCAAACAATTCGTGCCATTATAAAAAGCAGAACTAATTCGAAAAAATCTAGGCTTTTAAATTATGCTTGTGTTAGTTCCTTTTAGAACGTTTCTTTCAGAGAACATCGACAAACAAGAAAAGTAAAAAAAAAAAAAAGTCAATAGCGGTTTTGATATTTTGATAAGGCTCACGTGATATAGACATCATTTAAACATCTTGAAGGTGACAAAGTCAGTTTAGCAGCATCAACCGTGCATATCATAATCCCTCTACATTTTTCTTTCTCCCCCCCCTCTCTCTCTCTCTCTCTCTCTCTCTCTCTCTCTCTCATCCCTATTTATTCACTTTCGCTCTCTATATGCATTTTTTCTCTCTTTCTTCCTCTTTTTGTCTCCCTATCTATCTCTCCCTTTTTTCTGCTGTATGTCTATCGGACCCTTCAAGTTTTTTTTACTCTGACTTTAGTCTCCCTCTTCCTGTCTGTTTGCCCTTCCCTCCATCTCTCTCTATCCATATTATTTATTCTATCTCTCTCTTGCTTTCACTTTTGCATACTTCTGTCTCTTAATTCTCTGCCCGCCTGGTGCCTGTAACTTTCTCTGTCTCTGTCTGTCTATCTGTCTCTCTCTCTGTCTCTCTGTCTCTCTGTCTCTCTCTCTCTCTCTCTCTCTCTCTCTCTCTCTCTCTCTCTCTCCCTCTCTCTCTCTCTCTCTCTCTCTCTCTCTCTCTCTCTCTCTCTCTCTCTCTCGCCCCTCCCCGTTCCATTCCCAGACAGAGCCCCGATGCTTAAGTTAAAGCAGCAGACATGACATCACCAGGTGCGGCCCTAGCCAACCCACAAAATGCAAGAGCAGACAATAGATAATAGCCTTTTTGTTCCCTGCCATGGTGTGACGGGAGACTGACACCATGTCCATGATGCAAGAGGAAAACAACATACGGATAGTGGGATACTGGGGTCGTATTTAATTAGTTCAATAGAGCTATTTCTCTGTCTGTCTGTCTGTCTGTCTGTCTCTCTCTCTCTCTCTATCTCTCTCTCTCTCTCTCTCTCTCTGTGCGGCCCTAGCCAACCCACAAAATGCAAGAGCAGACAATAGATAATAGCCTTTTTGTTCCCTGCCATTTAATTTAAAGTTTACATTTTTTATTGTTTTCTTCAGAGTTTGATAAGCAGCACTTTTGCCATATTTATTCTTAAAAAACAACAACAATAAGAACAACAAACAAAACAACAAAAACAAGCAAGAACATGGGGAACACATTTTTCTTTGGCCTTTTTACTTCGTACGAAAATTCTCTTCCGTCTGCCTTCTCAGTTGTTTATCTTGTGTGATTTTTGTTTTGTTTTAGCAGATTAAACCTTTCACGTATATTGAATCAGCTGCCAAGAACTTGCATTACCCATTCGTCTTGAGCAGCTTCCGAGCTATTAATAAATCTTTCTCACAGTCTGGTTCTCTCTCTCTCCTTTTAAGCAACCACTCATACACATACACACACACACACACACTACCTCTTCTTTTCAACCTCTCTCCTCATTTCCTCCCTTTTATCCACCCCATTCTCTCAGTCTTCTTTGCACCTGGCTCTTCCTCTCTTAACATCTATCTCTTTTTTTTTCTCTCTTTAACTCTCTCCTTTTGTGCACTTTTATAAAAATAGTACTACCCCTCTGATGCTCTGTTTCTGGCTGCCTGCCTTTGTCCTGTATGCTCATAATCTCTTTCTAGACCCACACCGAGTGCATCCGTCTTGTGTGCGTCCGAAAACATATGAGACCGAAACGTACGGATGTATGATATTGATACCATCACGCGCACAGTGGATCCGTTTTTAACCGATCCGTCTGAACAGAAGTTTTTTTTTTAGTCTCCCAGATATCAAGATTGTGACTCAACTCTAGTATTTGTGCCCTTGGCTTTAATGTATTGTTAGTGTCTGTACTTTACATAGAGAGTAAAGGCAGTTCGTGTCACATTTAATTTTTTGTCATACAGTGCTCGCCGTTTTTCTACTGCATTTATCGAACTTTCACAATCTAAGATGTAACCATGGAGTTCTTCATTAAATTGCTGTAGTAATTCCTCTTCCTCCTCCTCCTCCTCCCCTCCTCCTGCTCTTGCTCCTTCTTCTCCTCCTCCTTCTCCTCCTCCTCTTCCTCCTCCATCTCTCCTCCTCCTCCTCCTCCTCCTCCTCTCCTCCTCCTCCTCCTTCTCTTCCACCTCGTCTTTATCCTCCTCCTCATCGCCTTTATCTTCCTCCTCACTAGCTGTGTTTCTCGTTGACTCTTAATCTGTCTATCTCTCCTAATTCATTACACCAGCCTGAACTCGCCGAACTTTTGTAGTCAGCCACTTTTGTTGTTGTTGTTTTTGTAGTTGTTATTGTTGTAGTTGTTGCAGTTGCTGTTTCTCCTGGTGATTAACTCCAACAATCAGTGTTGCTCAACGCATGCCAGCTACGTGTCGCGTTGGAATGTTCATAATCACTATTTCGAACCCGCTGTACTTAACCCTTTTCAGTTCAAACAGGAGGAAAGATTTAGTGAGAATGCAGCCTCCCAAAAATGTACGCGATTATGTATGTTCTCACTTCACTTTTGTGCGTACATAAATCCTATGTATTACAAATGGTCACAGTTAGTGTTTACATCTTACTATTTCTGTGCACGACATTAAAATGTTTTGGCTGGTTTATATGCTAAGCCCAAAATTGCAAATAATTGCTTTGCACTGTAGTAAAAAATAATCCATGTAAGATCTTAAGACAAGCAAATGATTGATGATGCGCTTGCGGACTGTTTAAAGGTTTTACCATTAGCCCTTTAAACTAGACTTAATGTTTTTTGAAGTTTGTTTCTCTGATTGCTCTAAGATTGTGTAAATGTAAAGCATGCTTTTAAATTAAAACAAAAAGATGCATTTAAAATATATATAAAAGCAAACTAAAATGTCAGGGATATATGAAAGTGGGCTTTGTGACAGTTGGTGTTGTATGTTGCATTTATCTTCGCAAGGAGAGGATGATTCCCACGCCAAAAGAAGACATCAAAGGCGAATAGCAGTAATGGGTAGGGGGAGCAACGTTTGGCGGTGCTTATAGAATTGCCCAACTTTGTCATTTACCGCGTCGTTTCCAACATTCACTCACATTAATCAACGGTAAGTTTCGTCGTTACATTAATTATACACGTAGGTGTGCGTGACTCGTTTGCTTATTTTTGGTGTCTCTTGTTGTCGCTGCTGATGTTGTTGCTGTTTTTTCCATAGAGACAAAGTTGTAGTTGAGTTGGTTTAACGTCCAACACCAGCACTATATAGGCTGTATGGTGGACAGGTCCCAAGATTAACGCCTGCCAATTTTATGTGCTGCCACACTCAAGACAGTATCTATCTATCTATCTATCTATCTATCTATCTATCTATCTATCTATCTATCTATCTATCTATCTATCTATCTATCTATCTATCTATCTATCTATCTATCTATCTATCTATCTATCTATCTATCTATCTATCTATCTATCTATCTATCTATCTATCTATTTACCTTTCCAATTACCATGATTATGACGTAAATGAGACATCCTCCGTATAAACAATTGATAGATGTGCTATTGCGCTCTTTCTGCGGGAGGTCACGCTACCCCTAACATCTCATCATCTTTGGTGTCCCCTGTATAACAATAATTATTATACTCCATGCCCTCCACCCCACCCCCGTCATACGCAAGCCCAGATGCGTGTGGGTTTTCCCCAAGCGCTTGGCACCGTGTGAGTATGACTCTTCCAATCTGGCAGTCTAGGTGCCTGTGATCACCAGCCCACTCTGCTCACGTCTGCTCACGTCTGCTCCCCAGTCACAATGACCTCGGCACCTGGATTCCAGGCTGCCAGTCTCGGGCCTCTGTTTACCTGTTTTGTTTTGGTTTTACACTCTCTGTCTATATGTGCCTCTCTGTCTCTCTCTCTGCCTCTTACTCTCTCTCTCTCTCTCATTCTCTCTCTCTCTCTCTCACTCTCTCTCTCTCTCTCTCTCTCATTCTTTCTCTCTCTGCCTATCTCTCTCCTCCTCTAAAGAGGCCTGCTCTTTTCTCTGATCACACCATCCTCTTGTTCTTTTTTGTTTTGTTTCGTTTTGTTTTTCATGTCTCCCAACAATCCATTTAGGCTTCATGGTTGTTGCGTGCGCCAATGCAATTATTGATTACGTCATCGTACTGCCGTCTGCCTTACCTTTCCCACCATGTCTTATCTTTTCTTCGCCGATACAGTCATGTCGACTTCCGCTTATCACTGGTTTGTTTTTGCTCTCTCTCTCTCTCTCTCTCTCTCTCTCTCTCTCTCTCTCTAGTTTCCTCTATCTCTCTTATATCTCTTTGTCTCTCCCTCTCTCCCTTGGGCCATGGCTTTTGTCTTTGGTTGCCCCCTCCCCTTCTGTCTGTCTGTCACTCTCTGCCTCTGTCTCTGTCTCTGTCTCTGTATATATATCTCTCTCTCCCATTTCTTCTTCTATAAGACGGGGCCGCGATCATCTATGACTTTTGGGTGTAATTTCTCCCTGCTGCAAAACACCTGCAACCACTGCTTCTCCGTTCTCGTCTGCCGAACTGCGCGCGCAACTCACTAGCGCTGCCTTTTTACTCCGGTTGTGGAGAATCCACAGATATGCTTAGATTAATTCGCCATCACTTCCGTTTCCAGTATTCACGTAAGGATTGTATGTAGAAGTGCTCCTGAAATGTGACGACCTTTTTTTCTCATTAGCCCTTCTGCTCAAGACGCGTTGAGCGTACAATTTCATCAGAAAAGTTCGACACATATAAGCGGTGCTGCGGTGGAAATTTATGTTGTTATGTTATATCAGAAACAGGTACTTTCTATTTACAGCCTTAAGATTGTGAAGCAAAACGGCAGTTTGATCTTTGCAATTTCTCTCTTTTGTTTTATGTATTTACGGTGACCAAAAGCAGTCAAGTTATTGGTTTTAACAGGATCGATGTGAATAAAACACATTCGAATACGTTTTTCTTCCACCGGGTTTTTTAATTCTTTTACACTGGAGTTGCATTTCTTTGAGGAAACCACACACACGGAAATTATTACTTATGATCTTATATATTTTTAGATTTTTTAAGAAGCAACTTTCTCAGAGAGAGCTTGCATATTGACTGTGTTATACCTAATTGTATTGTGATCGCTTCGGACTTGAAATCAAAATGGCCATCAGAATAACAGTATGATAAATTGAAGTCTATAATGATTGCGCCCTTCACAAGACTGTGACTCTTCGAAAACGATCATATCGTCCAGTTCATAGCATACAAATGTGCATTTATGGATTTTCCTTCTTTTAAAGGGTTTGATAAATACATCTCCTTATTGAAGATATACGAAGGATATTCATCTTTAGAAGGAAAAGAAAAACAACGGACGAGACTTATTTTTTTTTCCCTCCAAACATTTTCTAAGTACTTGTATCAAAAGACCAATGAAGCAAAGCTTGGAATATAATGCATGACCCCAAAATGTCAACAATGACTGCGCATGCCCAGCCGGACCTGAGAAGCCACGCCCCTGACGGCCTGACTGACAGCCGGGCGGGCTTTGGATGCTCATCGTCCGTGTCAGCGTACCGGCATCACCCGCTCCTGCAGCCCCTGCCCTTATCTCTGCAGCACTACTTACCGCCGCAGCATCACCAGCACTAGGTGGGGATACCATGACTCGTGTCCCAGCCGGTCACATTTAACACCAGCCCAACCAGTATTGTCCTCAGAGATGTCAAGAAGCTTAATAAGTTATACGAAGAGGCGATCTCAATACGTATTTTCTAGATGAACTTTCTTGTTTATCTCTGGCTGTGGCTCTGAGTTCACGAATTATTATAAATTTTCCTACTTGAAAACACACAGAGGCTCATCGGACGCACAATAATATTTATTCAGTTGAGCTTACGCGATTCATGTAAAAACAACCCAACAGCAACCAACAACAAACATAGATGATCAGTTATCGTCATAGCAATCTGTTACTATCCATCTATATCTTCAACTCACTATCTCCCCACCTATGTATCTATCTATCCATCTATCTATCCATCCATCCATCCATCCATCCATCCATCCATCCATCCATCCATCCATCCATCCATCCATCCATCCATCCATCCATCCATCCATCCATCCATCCATCCATCCATCCATCCATCCATCCATCCATCCATCCATCCATCCATCCATCCATCCATCCATCCATCCATCCATCCATCCATCCATCCATCCATCCATCCATCCATCCATCCATCCATCCATCCATCCATCCATCCATCCATCCATCCATCCATCCATCCATCCATCCATCCATCCATCCATCCATCCATCCATCCATCCATCCATCCATCCATCCATCCATCCATCCATCCATCCATCCATCCATCCATCCATCCATCCATCCATCCATCCATCCATCCATCCATCCATCCATCCATCCATCCATCCATCCATCCATCCATCCATCCATCCATCCATCCATCCATCCATCCATCCATCCATCCATCCATCCATCCATCCATCCATCCATCCATCCATCCATCCATCCATCCATCCATCCATCCATCCATCCATCCATCCATCCATCCATCCATCCATCCATCCATCCATCCATCCATCCATCCATCCATCCATCCATCCATCCATCCATCCATCCATCCATCCATCCATCCATCCATCCATCCATCCATCCATCCATCCATCCACCCATCCATCTATCTATCTATCTATCTATCTATCTATC